>KB455031.1:1459-16263 GCA_000341325.1 Panagrellus redivivus
TTTCATTTTTAGCATCGAATTTGAAGACATGATCTCGACGCAAAATGTGATATTCCGATCGAAGAAACTTCTAATCCTAATTTTCGTATTATTCGGTGCATATATATTGTATTGGCTATCACCAATCTGTCAGACAAACCTCTATGAGGAGTTCAGCAATGATGAATCTGAAAGTGAATGGATTTTTGGATCTGCCGATCCGGGCATCCGATTAGTGACGGCAACTTCTGCAAATCACTTTAATGAAGCTATGTGAGTAACAACACACAAATTCAATGAAAATGAATATTATTTTCAGTCGCTCTTGTCGCGCTATCGCTGCCCGTAAGGAATCAAAACAATGGCAACGCGGATTTATGATAATCTACAATTTGGGTGACATCACAGCTGCGCAGCGACGGGTATATTCGCACAATTGCCCGTTTGTGGAATGGCGCAGCTTTGATTTTGACAGATACCCTAGCTATGTTCGTTCATTAAAGGAATATCGATGGAAACCGTTGTTGGTCAATGAAGTTTTACGAGAAGCATCAAAAGTGTTCTATTTTGATTCTTCGGTTTTGATTTCGCCTAATACGAGTTACGGTTTTGAGGTCGGTTTAACCGACCAATATAAAATAAGAAAACATGCAATTTTAGAAAACGTTCAACGAAATGGAATCAAACTACTCAACATGTGGATTCAGACAGTATGAGCGAACTCATCACACAATGTTTTCCGCAACACATCCAGCTATGTTTAGATATTTTGACTTTGATATTGAAGAAGTCAGTGGACGTTTCGATAATAAAAAAAAACATCTAAAAAGTTTGATTTCAGGCAAAGGCGACAGAAATGTACGGCGCAACGCTGTTCACAATCCTTCGAAATCAAGCTTCCATAAAGATAATCCAAAAATGGGTAGATTGTGCACTCGCCCAAGGTTGCATGGCTCCCACAGGGCACAATGTCCATTGCGATTCCAAGGCCCTAGGCACCGGTGCTTATGCAAATTGTCATCGATATGACCAAGCGGCACTGGCCATCTTGTTGGCTCAATGTAGCCATGATCAAAGTGCCTATGCCGGTACGTCTGATATGTATAGCGTTAATCGTGGATAGATTTAAACTAACTTTCTGTTTTTATTACTTCATTGCGGGTGTGATATCCATTCCAAATTCTATATAACATTGTTTAATTTATTTTGACTGTTTTTTTTTGTATAAATAAATAAAGACCCGAATTTTGAAGACAAGCAACACGAGAAGACACAGGAATAACAACAAAAAAGTTATAGACCAATTTTTACACAATGTGCACTTGCAAATTAATTGTTTATCAAATAAACGAAGTGAAGACGATTTTTCTCTCTAATTCTCTCATGATGATGACATAGTGATGACACAAGTTGATGGACTTTTGATAATGACTGGGAAATGTGGGGTTAGAATGTGGATTGATCTATGAAGGCGTTGACGGCTATGTACTGTAGGCTTGATCGTGGTGGGATGATGATAAATGGCGCAACTAATTACTGTAGAATGATGGGGCTTCTATTTATGGTTTCTTCAATGAGTTGGTTACGGTCGATTTCGTCTGGGGGCCGAGAACGATGGGTCCGGTGACTTCTTTCTGGGACGGCGCTGCCGCCGCGGGCTTCGGGACGGGCGCCTGCTGTTCAATTTCGATGGGAAGGCTATCGAAGGTGAATGCGTTGGACGCAATCGGGTAGTAATCCGGATCAGCATCGAAGAACTTCCTGTCGGTACGCGGAAGCTGCAGAAGAACGGCAAGCTTCTCGGGCGGGGTAAGGAAGTAGGCCTCTTCCAGGTCGCGTTTATCGGCGCTAAGCGGATCGACATAGTCGTCAGCCATCGGGATTTGCTCAGGCATCTGGAAAAATTCAAAATTAGTCATGTCTCATGATGTCATCATTCAAGGAGGTCGCTATCTATCCTTACAGTACCACCACAAAGTCAAACTATAATTATCCCAGGATGCCAAAGGGCCAAGTTGTTTGTTTCCCCTCCTGACAAGATTGCTTTCACTCCGCAACGAACGTCATTGCACTTCCCGTACACTATTTAAACTTTGCAACCCCCAATACAAGACCGGATAAGACCCCGGAAGTCACCACCCTCGCCCCATCGTGGTGACCGATTGTGTTTAGCCGAAAATACCGGATGAGCCCAGAGGGTGGATGCCGGGCTAATTGTAGAGCGACCAAAGTCACTTCCGCTCGAAGTCCACCCTCAATCCCGACGACCGTAGTATCACAACCATTAGAAAAGTGCTTTGAAGTATGAAACGCAAAACATCAAAAAGTGACGAATTTAGAAAAAAAGTTTAATCCCCTTCATAAAAATAGCACCAGTTCCACTAACCTATGCCGCATTTTATTGAATGCAATTATGAATGAATGAGCAACACTAATGTAAACTCGAAACAATTGCGTCACCATGCATAACTTTGTGCATGTCATACTACTGTGAAAGTGTAAATATTTGTAAGGAATGTACCTTGTGAATTGACTTAATTCAGATTAGCACCCAACTAAACATAGAACTGATACAGATTCACTTAATTTAATCGCTTTTTCTGTACGCTACATGTTCTTCAACAACATTCTTGACTTAAAGCACCTCTCCTGGGCCAAAGACTACTTGAGTCAGTTTTAGAAGATTCCACAATTATGCTAATGCTAATATGATATGTTAATGTCCAAAAAAGTATATAAGTAATTGGGTGGCACTGATATGGGGGATTACGGTAGTGATAAAGATGGAGTTAAAAACTAACCTTTTCAATTTGCGCCAGAAGTGGCATGGCAGTGATACTGTGGAAAGTGAAAATGAGACTGATGGCGGCCAAAGTGATGAGTGTGAGTGATTGCATGGCGATTTGGGAAGTAAGGATTGTGGTTTTAAGCTGAAATGAGATTGTTGGTTCAGTTTTGCAAAATGGAACAGTGAACGTCATGTAATATTGCACGCTTGAGGGAACTGTGAAAAGTTGAAACGGGAAAATTGTAAAAAATTGCACAATTTCCGGAAATCGTGTCACAATGAGAGGTTTGGCCAATAGTGGGCGCATTGGACTTTTGGTAGGGAATTCCAGAATTGCAAATTACCCGATCCAGGCTAGCTAGCTAGTCCAGATTGAGTCATGGGAAATCTAGAGGCTTGTGACTATCCGACAGCCTTAGGTTTTGTCTGATATGAAGCAATGGTAGAAGGAAAAGGAATGCCAAAAGTACGGGGGCCCGGGTGGTGGAGGGAGTTTTCGATGGCACGCCCCTCCGGCATTGCGTCTCTCTTTGTGTCAAAGAACTGCCCGCCTGCCCTGCTAGCCGCAGGCAGTGCCGTACCCTGAGGCAAGGAGGGATGATATTTATATCTTTCCGGGAGGAGGGGAGGAAAAACGAGACTGTCGAGCCACACGTATAATCATCAATTTGTATTTAGGAATCAACAGAAAAACTTTCAAGGGAACATCTTGAGGTTAAACAGCAAAATTATGAACTCTGAAATATTAACGCTTTATAAGATTACTCCTAAGGTGTAAAAACAAAAAAACAAGCAATCCGTAAAATTTACAACATTTACGCACTTCTGCAAATCAGGAATGTTTGTATAACGGGCAAAAAGTGCACAATGTAAATGATGTATGCTTTTAAAACTTACAAATCCGGAAAAATGTAATTTTGGGTGCCTATAGTGCACGGAATGTGGCCCCTATAAGTCGATTAATATTGTTCATTGGCAACATAATCGCACTAATCACGACTTAATCGCAATCAAAACTCTGACCTCCGTTATCCTTTCAGCGCCTTATCGCTTTCTTACCCAGCAAAAACATGTAGCCCCAAATCAGTTTTAAGCCGCTAATGAAATTTCGGACAGTATGACTGATGCCTGTTAAATTAGATACAGATACATGCATAGTCAGCCACTTGAAACAAGTTTATGCCGTCGCCCACCCGAAAAAAACAGGCGCCATGACTGTGACGACACGGCATTGTTGGAAGCGTCACAAATTGTGAGCTTTCCCATCAAAACTCGCAGGCCATTGAGACTTCTATTTTTGGAGGCGCGTGTTGTCTAAAAATGGCCGCAGGCTTCACGTTTCAACTTTCTAACCGACCCGGGCTCTCCCTAAAGAAAACAATAAAAACACGCGGGGGAGGTCATTGAGCCTTTGAAATTATTTGGCTCAAACCCGCTGACGTCCGTTCATTGACATCGCTTCAGGCGGCATTACGCAAAATAACGAAACTTAACGATGAACTTTAACACTTTTTACTTGTTTATTCGCCTTTTTGTTGGCTTTGCATCAAAAACCGTGCAAGAAAAAACGAACTTTTGGCGAAAAAAGCAATGTCTAAGCGAAAACACTGCCTAATTATGGTTGCTAATAATGTTTTGCAGCGCAATCTATAAGTTTGATAAATGCTCTCTATGATGTGTGAAATTGGATGCATCGCACTACTATGTAAAGTTCAAATATTGGATTGTGTATTTCTTAGGAAAGAGCCTCTGTTCCAGCACCTTGAACACGGGCTAATAAACATATATTTTGATTAGCGGGAGAGGTTAAGCTGTTTGTTGAAGTCAACATAAGCGCAACGACCACATTTGCATATTGTATGTACCGTGTTAACGGTATTTTTTTGACAATGTGAAGAAATTTTAATGGTTTTTTGGTATTACAGGGCACTCAGCGAGAAGAAGGCTGTGGAATGTGATAAGCTGAGATGGAAGAGTGGTAGTGCCGGGTGGTATTGTCTCCAAGGTACACGAGATCAATTATACTAGAATTTAATGGAAGTTTTGGAAATTGAAAAGTTTAAACTGTAACGGTAAACAAATTATACAAAATTTATGCAGACAGTCACAGAATAAAGTGCACAACTGTGAAATTCTATTGTTTATAAACAAAATGACGATTGAAAATCACTTATAAATAAATAAATTTCTAAAAGGAAATGGAAAAATAGCGATAAGGAAATGTAAGGTTAACCAAATTTCCGAAAACGTTGCTATAAATACAGATTTTGGCCCCACCAAAAATAACCCATCCACATCCTCATAGCCATAATAAAATAAATGTTTTTACGTCTGTCCTTAATTGGCACGTGCAGGCCGCTCTTTTCGGTTGCAAAAAACTGCTTTGAGTCATCGTCGCCCTTCTCGTAATCCAATTGACCGCAAGGTTTATTTTTTACATCGGTAATGCCGTCATTCATGTCTTTCATTTGCGTGGCTGTTATCACAGTTCTTTCCTAATGTTGACGTTTGTAACACTTTTACGCCTAGCCCTAGTGTACATACATACACATACACGTATTCAGTTCATTCATTGTAGATTCATAAACCCACTTTATTATTTTGTAACCTCTAAAACAACAATATGACGGTCGTAGCTCTCTAAAAAGTGACCTATTTAGAGGGCTACAATATATACATAATTATACCCTACAATAACAAATTCAAACTCCTCAAAATAGCATGTTATAGGGCCTCTCTTTGATGTATACGGTGTACGCACCGACAAACGACAATTTATGCCATCCGGGATTGCAGTGTTGTTGACGTCATTGCTGGCCATCATTCTTTTCTTTTTTCAGTTGGACTGCTTAGTCGCCGCAGGGCTAGCATGGCCTAACCCTACGAGGACCGAAGCACCGAGGGGGTGATGCGATAACAACCAAAAGAAAGTTATTTTTGTCTACCCCTACTGTTTAAAAATAACTTCCCCAGGGCTTAAAATAGTTCTTTCTCAGCATTAAGCCACTGAAATAGCATCTTGAATGCGTAAAACACTCAGATTGCAAGCAAAAACAGTCACAATGCTGCAAATAGCCAATCCTGGCCTATTTACAGAATAAGGTTTGCCCTGAGGCGAGTCAATAAGGTTCATTAAAGCAAAAAACGGAAATAAGTTTATCTTAATGTGACGATACTATTGAAAGGATTCAAAGAATATGTTTAAAAGCACTTTTGTTTTTGGTTTTGACTAAAAAAAGGCACAGCTGTCTGTCGAAAGTATATTAAGTTGCAAAGAACTGTAATAACATGGATTTTCACACGTTTTGCACTGCAGAAAGTCACTATTACTGTGAAAAGTGTGACATTGCTCCGTCACCAGGTGTCAACCTCATTCACATGATTATTTACACCCTTCGTGACGACTTTTTTGTTCAATAAATTTACACATTACATTGAAGACGACGTATAAGATCAAAGTCAAAAACATTTTTTGCATTTAGCATCAAAGGCCAACACTAAAAAACGTATACTTTGACTCGCTACAACAAGTTACTGTATTTTTTTCTTGAAAACACAAACAAGATCATTAGGTCGAAAATTTTTATCGTAATTTATGTTAAATTTGTTATGACAAAGTTGTGTCAACTTTAACGTCATTTGTGAACTTAAAGTGTAATATCATTCCTGTTTGACCATGGTATTATCACTATTCTGTATTAATTTTGTTAAACTCTATAATTAGATACTATTTTAAGAAATAAAACATCTATTTTGCTTTCTATAACGTCATTGAAACATAACTGTCCCTTAGGATCTTGTTGTGATGGTCTTTGAAGTAGCTGAGACTCTAAATACCGTTGAAACGGCACCAGAGCATTCTGGGTACATTTATAAAAAAGTGTTCTTTGTCAAAAAACACGAAATTAAAAAGAGCAAATTCAACCGTCATTTGAAGAACCATTCTTGCGTAGTTCATCTACTAATACCATAAAACATAGATCTGCATGTTGCAGACATCTTTTTCGAAAGAATGTGTAGTGTCTACAGTAAGAACCGTAATATCTTTTTACCTCGTGGTAATATTACTGGGTATTTCTGGAATCTTGAAGGGGTTGCGTGATAGTGTAATGCAATGTGATTGGAAAATTTTAAGTTTAGCTACACTTTTGGCGCACTTTTAATGCGTCGAGGGGGTTAGAATAAAATATTAACCCAAGGGACCGAAAAAAATGCTATATTGCGTAAAAAAAGCGTGAAAAATTGGACTATACTTAACATGAAAAAGTGACGAATTTCACTATTTAAACTAAAAAAAGAAACAGGTACATAAGCTTTATTCGATTGTTGGCCAATGCCCCGAATTCAAGGGATCGTGTATATCACATCACTTTTTCGGAATCAGACAGTCTAATTTTTACTTCTGGGATATCTTTCAGATTGAGTATTGAACATTTGAACTCTTTACAAGGGACATAGCTAACTGACTCCCGCTACCTTGACAATCCGTTGCAATGACGCAAATCAGAGCCCTCGAAAGCCTGTATCATCGGATTGTTCAGTGCTGTGTGTTTCAGGTGGAAAGTGTCGAGCTATGACTTGCTTTGCATGGAATGATCTAAATACCATCCGATTTGGATAAGACAAACCAAAGACGTGTGCTTTGCGACTCCAAATTTACAGATCTACAGAAAGATGGAATCAAAAAATCCGACGGATTGTGAAAGATGACCCAGCTAACTAAAGAAATAGGATTGTCGGTGCATCTATAATAATTGAAGTAAATACATTACATTAGGACAAAAGGATGAGAAATCTTATATTAAAAGTAAATACAAAACAATCCGTGTAGTACCATTGGCAAGAAAGATGGGTAATATCGTTCATTGACGCAAGTAATGTAAGAAAAAAATATGTTGCTGTGAAGAAAGACCCTGTAAATATGTAAGAAGTTGAAGATCATCCGGGCTTGGGAAGGGTAAATTTATTATCCCATTTGTTACTTTCGGTAAATTTTTGTGTTCGGGATGTGTCTAAGTGAGAAAGTTATAAAGGATCATCGTGACTAACTTAGAAAATATTTGGTGGATAATGTGTGATTAGTCGTTTCTATAGTTAGACACGGTTAACTGGAAAATTTAGAAGAGGAGGGAAAGTCAACTGTGTGAGGGACAAATAAACCAAGTTAAATTCATCAAAATTTAGTTAAGTAAGGAAAAGGGTTAAAAACGCAAACCTTATACAAAAAAGTTAACTATAAAAATTTTTCAATTACCTCGCCACTGTAATCCTGGCATCGTTTTTGTTTAATTTCAAAATGCCTAATCTTCATAGTACTCAGACGTCTCTGCACAGCGTCTCTTTCATTCATTTACTTCCTTCCCATACTTTTTACTTTTCTTAAAACGATTAACAGTGTGAAAGTAGCACCCTCAACCGACCGCGATGGAATGCTCGTTACAGGTGGAAGTTGGTCTTGGCATTGGCCGTCAAGAAATTGTATGTATGCGTGTACCATGGCAACCAACGGCATTGCATGCCCTGGGTCGTCAGTCGATTAAAAAGCGCCTCTAGCACCGTTTTAGCTTGATTAAAGCAGGACTCATTACTCACTACATACGTGCGTATATTTCCGTCGTCGTTCGGCTGTTGTTGTGTACCTCAATCTGTGTATTGCAAGCCCATTCCACAAAAAAGATTTCAATATTGTCAACAACTTTCACAATTCACAACGCAAAACTTTTATCACTTGTCAAAACAGGTAATCTCGATAAGTGAAAAGCATTTTGCGCTGTGAATTTGAATGTTTCTACAAAAGTTTGAAGGAACTGCGTATGTTGGTTTATTTTGGGAAAATTTGTCATTTCTGTACATCAAGGTAAATGAAAAATGAAAATTGAGATGTCTGTGTGCGCAAACAATTTTCATAGGAATGCATTGCTGACGTCCGTCTGTATGTTGTACCATAGATCTCACTTTTTTCTGGCACAAAATCAAATATCTTTAATTTGGTTTCGGATTTTACCTTTCTAAAACAAAAACCCATACTATTGCTATGGAGCATTCCAGGGATATTTGCCCGGTCCTTCGAGACTGCATGTACGCAAAAAGAAGAAGGCTAAAGGGCTAACACCCTTTTAAGCTCATATTTTGGAAGTCATTTGTCTTCGAGTGCATGGAATTTAAATCATGAGCAGCTTTAGACACCTTTAGTCGTTCATACTCGGAAATATAATGTGTTCAACGATATTTGGAATATAATATTTTGATGATTAGTTTTTCTTACGGACGCCAATGCAAGTCGGGTCGACGATTCCGGAAGATACGGCGTGACGGACGATGAGATCAGCGACATGGGCAAAGTGCTCGAAATGGGTGAAGCATCCATAGCGTTGCTTACGAAGGACATTGATGGTTTCAATGAGGCCGACTTTGCGTTCGGCTGCGATACGGTCGAGGATTATGTCGAGAGCGGCCAGGGTGCCGCACCGATGGACGCCGGAGGGGCAGACGAAAGTGACAACGGATCCGGCACGTTCATCCTTTTCGGCGCGAGCGATGGCGATTTTGATCTAAAAAATGAAAATGTAAAGATATAAAAAGTGAAAGAAAGACATACAATAGCCCGAAACTCCAACAAGTTGTCCGGAATCTGCCGGTCATCGACCCATTTCCGGAACTGAATCAACAAAGTTCGAACTCCGCCACTGCCCTTGTTGCCACGACTACTCGGACCGAACATGATGAGCTCATACATGTCGTGATCGCGGTCTTGGTCCATCGAGGTGCATCGAACGCGGATGTTTCCTTGGCAGAATTCGCGTTCTTGCTTGGCGTTAGGCCAGAAGTTCTTGGCCATTCGTTTGCCGCCTGTGCCGACGAGACTGGTCAGAAGGACGATGATGCTGGGTTTTGTTTGGAAGCACATTCGCCAGAAGTCGGATTCTGTTTGGTCTTCGAAAGGGGCTTGGGCGAGGATGTAGCCGCCTGGAAGAAAGAAGTTTATCTTTAAAATTACTGAAGCAAGGTGAATGGAAAAACAAATGTTTCGAAAAAGTTATGTCAAAAAAAGTTTGATCAAAATTGTTTTAAAACTATATTGAAAAAGCAAAGAAACGTTGTTTAAGAAAATATAAAAGCCCCACCTGGTCGATCGTAGCTATCAACATAGCTGGCATGATAGTAATCGCCGCCAAGTTTATCCTTCAGTCGAACCCGGCTCCGATCATACAGCAATACATTTGGGAAGCGATTCTTCGTGACATTATTCGTATCCAAAAAGGCATCGATACGTGGCGGATACCGTGTAATGATTTCATGCCATTCTTGAACGACTGGCTCGCCCTTGGCATTGATTTCATCGATGACTTCCTGGGGCGTCACGGAGACGACATCCGTTTTCTCATTATCCTCAGACTGCTCTTCATCGGCGGGACGCGGGTCATCAGGCTCCTGGGACATGGCTAATGGGACCAACAATCAGAACGGCACCTTTTCAATGTACAACTTCGTTATCAATTTGCATAAAATTGCATTAGAATTACTTTAGTTCCGTGTTTCACATCGATGTCGATCTCAATAAATATGTAATGCAACACTTTGTAATAAAAACACGATGAGATTCAATGTTTTTGACACTTGAAAACTATCTGTAAGCATGTTTTCCCTGAAGCCATCGACTCTCCAGGTAGACTTTTTTCCCGCTGCCCAAAACCAAAGACATTTCAGAATTCGAAGATGGAGCCTACATAAATTATGCATTCGGTTTTGGGAGGCAGCGGGATTGGGGGTCATCCGGCATAAAACTAATGAGCTCACAACTTGCATGGATTTCACACCTTGGTAGACAGCTTCTTTGACTTCGGCCGAGAACGACGACGCTTTCCGACCGGCTTCGGTCTCGGAATCTTTGATGAAATGAAAAAAAGTCTCGATTCCGGAAGTTATTTTCACGCATTCCCGTTTTAATGATTTGAGGATGCGTTTTTGCTTCCAAAAAAGAATCACTTCAATTTTTATTTATGTTTTATTGTCGAATGCGGGGGGCCATTGTTTCGCATTGTCTGCACGGTTGTCATTATTATTTCAGAATTACTTTTAAATGTGTTCGTCTGCCAAAAAAAATGCCTAACAGCAAAGATTAGTTGGAGTGGTGGTGGCACGCCAGGTTTTGAGTGCTTCGCGTGTTGAAAGCGTTTGAAACCGACGAGTATTCTGTTTTAAAAGTGACGAAAATGTATATAGTTTATATGATGTGACGTGATTTTTTGATCTAACGCCAACATTGACTTCCGACTTCGACGACATAGCGACATGATGTGATTCCGCGCGCGTCGATACATGCTTGTTTGCACTTTTGATTACATGGCTTACGCGCAGATCAAAATCGCCTTTTTCCTCAAAAACGAGGACAAAAAATGTCTTTACCCTGGAAAAAGTCATCGAACAGATGATTGTCGACTATTGTTACGTCGGAGGTCGTGTTTGATGTGAAACTCGATGGTTTCAGACAATCGAAATTATTGCCCTACATCGAAAAGTATAAATTTCAGCCAGAACTTCCATCCTTCCATTGACCCCTGTCGGCCAACCAGTGATCATGGTGATATGCGACAATGAAAACAAGGCAAGTTTCACATTGTATCTTATCACTACACCGTCCCACCCCCGCTTTTCGTACCCTTTTATCTTTGAAAAACGATCTGTGAGAAGAAAAATAGCACTTTTCGCGGTGTCATTCTTTTTTATTTTGCTTTTTAACTTCCGTCCTGTGATAATGGATCGACCGCCGGAAGGCAACAAAACTAAGTTAAAAATCACATCAAGCTAAAAGCATGCATCACGACGAGACCGTTGACTCATTAAAATTGTCACATTAAACGTTAAAGTATTGTCTGCTTTTTATAACCACTTAAAATTTTACTCTTAGCAGCTGGTTTTCTTATCAGAAATTTACATTTTGCTTTTAGTTTGCCACTTTTAACGTGAAAGTTTAGGATTACATAGTCTGCCCGTCCGCGATGCCGTCGGAAACGACGTATCGGACTTACACACATCGATGGTATGTTCTCATCGTTACGTGTTTGGTGGCTTTGAGTAATGGCGCTGTAAGTTTACAAAAAATACCTTTGAAGAAAGTTTAAACGGTTTAAATACAGATCTGGATAAGTTTCTCATCGATCGGCAGCAACGTAAACATGTTCTATTGTGATAAATCATACTTCCCCAATGGCACTGGTGGCCGCAGCGACGATAAAAACCCAGTTCTAATCGGTTGCAATGTATCATTTTGGGCGAATCAAATCTTTCAAATTGTCGGTTGTATCGGCGGAATTTTCGGTATTTTTGTGACGGACAAGTATGGCATCCTCGTGTCGACGTATTGTGCTTCGGGTTTCAACTTTTTGGGGATTCTGTTACGGACGCTTTCAAGCGTGCCTACGATGGGTGATGGTTCGAGAATTTGGTTATTGTATTTGGGACAGATTCTGGCAGCTAGTTCACAGCCGTTTTTCTTGGTTTTATCACCGAAGGTAGCGGAATACTGGTTTGCTGATCATCAGAGAGCTTTGGCTAATGCGCTGAGTTTTGCGGGTTTGTTTTGGCACTTTTCGAAAAAAAATTAATAAAATGAGGTTTCAGCGAACCCAATGGGAGTCGTCTTGGGAACAGTGGCACCAGAACTGATCATTCATTTGAGTACGGGGAGGAATACGACTGATTTGTTGTGGCTGGTGGGTTTTTATGGTTTTTTGAACAATTTTAAAACTGTAATTATCTTAAAAAATTCATTGGTTATGTACCGGGGGGCAAAAGTGAAAGAAACTATTTCTTTCAGAACGCCCTTCTATTAGCCCTCGCCACGGTCGTCATGATAATGACCTTCGGAATCCGCTCCAAAAAGCCCCCAACCCCACCATCAGCCTCCAGCGCGACTGACCACTCACCCCCATTATTAGAAGGTTTCTGGAAGCTCTTCACCATCCCAGTATTCTACATCCTCATGATCTCCAGCGGAATGTGTTTTGCCCTCCAATGGTCTCTCATCACGAGTATCGAAGACATGATGCATGCGTTAGGCTATAAGGTCACTTTTTCACCCCTTCCACAATCTAACATTCATCAATAATAAAAACCCTTTCAGTTCATCGGCTTCGCGTCAGCCCTATCAGCCATAGCCGGCTTCAGTTCCTCCATTCTGGCCGGCTTTTATGTCGACAAAACAAAACGCTTTAGTGAAACTATTAAAGGATGCACGATTGGGATTGCCGTCGTCGCCTGTATCATGAATGTTGTATGTTCATTACTAACCCTTTGAAAGACTAATTCCCAGTCTCACGAATCACTAATAGGGTTATTTTAGTTCGTCCGTCATCACAGCAATGGCACTTTTGACTCCATACTATTGGCATGTCTACTCATGATGTTGGGCTTCTTCGCCATTCCGGCCTTCCCTATCAGCCTGGAACTCGGTCTCGAAACGACTTTTCCCATCGCTGAAGCCTCAAGTAGCGGTGTTCTTATCATTGCGGCACAACTTTTGCTGTTTTTGATGAGTGCCATCATGAATGCAACACCACGACTCGACTGGTTTTACACGTCCAAAAAGTCAGAGGGACACGAATTGGATAGCGATCTTTTTGATGCGAATTACCAATGTAAGAAGCTTTTAAAGAGTAAAAAGCGTTAATACCGTTAAGCATTGATACAATTTTTCAGTATCTATCGATGTCTGGACATTTATAGCTGTTGTAGCGTGCATTTTTACGTGTTCGTCTCTATGGCCAAGGTGAGAACTGGGATTACACGTGTGTTTAAAGAAGGCTGATACGGATTTGCAGGTATAAACGACTCGAATACGAACAAAGCACAGTAGCCCAGGCACGGGAGACAAACAGTACAACAGTTGCCGAAACACCGAAAGAACTTTCTCTAAGCTGATTTAGATGCAAGACTATTCCATTCCAAAGAGTAAGACACATTTTCCCAGAATGAAAGACACATTTGAAAACAAATTTTAATAAAATAATATTGTTTGGTCACAAGATTTTTGTATTTGGTTTGTATTTGGTTTGTTTGGAGTTATAAATGAAATGAAATGGATACACATAGGGATTCTTTTAGAAGTACAGTAATGTCAAAACGAAGGTAAATATTGCAAAAATTAAAAACTAGCTATACCAGGGTAAAAACGGTGCCGAGCGTGGCAGGACTCGAACCTGCAGCCGATGGAATAGAAGTCCATCGCGCTATCCATTGCGCCACACGCCCGTGGGGTCTGAGGGGTCCACGAAGGGAACCCCCCACAAAGCAAAAATTGTCGAGGCGCATAGCTTCCTCGCTTGCTCGCCCAACACCCAGCCATCGGCGGTCGACTGACTCCCTCGAGAAAACAATAAAATGTCAAGAAAACACCTGTCAGTTGTAACAAAATAAAGTGCGTCGTATAAGTTCTCATTACAGTGATCATTCAATAACTTGTTCAACTTCAGAGCCAATATCAAATACTTCGTTCTGGTCTTCGGTGAACTGGAAGCGAGCATTATGAGGGTTGTTGTCTTTTTCATCCGCGAATTGGGCCTTGGGATCGAAGGGGGCTACCTTCTTTATTTGAAGGGCACCACGATGGTGGAATTGGCGGGGTGAGTAGAAGACGCTTCCAGGCGCGTTTTGGGGTTCACATTCAGCTGAAAAACGTCATTCAACTTACAATTTACGTCAACTTCAATTCAACTCACCAGCGAAAATGATATTACTTATCTTTTTCCGAAAGATTATACACATAATAACGGCAATTAGAATCATCAGTAACAGAAGTCCAACAGTAACGCAGACCGCAATAACAATATTCCGCACGGATTTGTGTTCTTGCTCATCATAACGCGCTTTGACCAGTTCCACCTGGGGTTCTTCTGGAAGTAAACACGATCACATAAATGTCAAGACTATCTTAATCACATGTAAAAACCGAAAAAAAGATAACGAGCGTGGCAGGACTCGAACCTGCAGCCGATGGAATAGAAGTCCATCGCGCTATCCATTGCGCCACACGCCCGTG
>KB455034.1:0-12655 GCA_000341325.1 Panagrellus redivivus
CCTCAACTACGGGCCGGGCCGGGCCGGCTCGGGCTGGCCCGGCCCGGTGTCCACCCTTGGTCAACACCAATCAAAACAAAATCACTCAAACCTCCAACCACTTCCCATTCCTCATAAACTGTCAAAAGTCCTCTACCGACCAGCCGTCTGCCTCCAATCTCCCCTCAGCTTCACCCTTCTATTCCCGCCAAAAATCACTCATCCTATTGTATCAATTCATTTTTTTGAAAAATGAGCTCCCCCTGATGGCAGCCCTGCCCTGGTCGTCGAACCAATCAAAACCACCATGAAGCCTATAAAAAACCGGATTCATACCGCCTGCCAGGCATAAAAAGAGAACGCCATCGGCGGCACGTAATGACAGCCTGTCGGCCCTCAGTTGTGCGCGACTCATTAAGCCTGGGGTGTCCGTTATGTCGGTGTCATTCACTCATTGCACATGCCATTGTCCTGAAAAGCGGCTCAATGACGATGACCACGGTAATGGAGACAAACACACATGAAATGACTGTTGCCGCCTGCCCCGAAAAAACACGCCGCTAGATGGTGGTGGCGGTGGCATGCGCGGTCAAGAAGGGTACTAATTTGCATATTAACGTGACCCGAAGAAAAGAGAGGGGGCCCAGTCTCGCGGGATCGGTGCCAACGCAAAAGAAAGTGCTAATATCTCTCGAACATCGAGTACTGTTGTTAAAAACTGTTTGTGGTTTCGATTTCAGCGACGAACCAAAAACGAATCCCCGTAATAAGTGGATCAACGGCGCCAAACATTGCAATCGAGAAAGAACCCCAAAAGCCATTGAATCGGCAAATGACAGAGGTTTTTTTTCTCGCAGAAGGCAAAGTACTTTTGAATGGCCTTCCCATTGTGTTGGTACTTGCAGGAAGAGGTAAGAGTCAGCTCGGACAAGGTCGAGTATGCCGTTTCTCCGGGAAACATGCATTCATGACTTTTGTGGATGGCAGCAACTATTGGGAACTAATGATTGGGCTGGATTTATGGTAGGGGAAGATCTTGGGAAAGTCGTTCGAAGTCATTTTGGGTTTGGAACGCTTTTTTGAACGAAAAACTGCGACGCACTGACTATTCTAGTATAAAATATCAAAAGATTCAAACAAAACTTCCAAAATATCAAAACAAAATCGCGCGGGAAGTTCATCAACCCCCCGACAGCCGTAAGACATGACACGCTTTTCATCTCCTACCGCTGGCGTGTGCCATCTGTCGTTCGCGTGTCACCCCAGAAAGTTGAACACATTTGACGTGTTGACAAGTCTTCGCCGTTGTCATGCATGTTTGTAGACGTCAAAAAGTTTGATACCATACAATTCAGCCCATAAAGGAGCGCTCAAATGATGGATTAGTGCCGTCTGCGCGTATATTGCGCAACCACGGGATACCGATTCGGCGCAACAAAAAGCAAATCCCAAGGTGATATAATAGGTGTGCAAACGTACTTCAAAGTCGATACAGTAGGGAAGGAAAACCTGTGAAAGTGACCAGAACAGCTGTGACGACCGATTTGATTCAATACAGATGCGAGACGAGACCATGAAATGAAAGGCCGCAGGGGAATTGACACATTTGGAGGGGAGGATGAGCAAATATGGGTGGAAATGCGTGAAAACTGGGGTCTGGTGTATGTCATCGAGAGACAGGTTTGCGGATATAATTTTAAACTGATAAATGCAGTTGAAACTTGAAAGATTAGGGATTGGGCAAGTTTTTCAAGGGTGGGGTGGGTTGGGGCTTCGAGATTTGGGGCTATACACATTCTTCGGGCGGATTTGGGATTACTGTATGTAAACTGTTTTAGCTAGTTTTAATTTTGGCAAACTTTAAATTTGAATTGAAAACGGTCGTGAGAAAACTGACACACTCGTTGTAATCCAAAACATCAAACTCAAGCTTCCGGAACCCCCAAATTTCAATTACGCACAGTACCACTTCCAAGACAAAGCAACATTGTTCCAACCACCTCCAACCTAAAACCCCCTCCCCGAAGAAAGGGATAAGCCTTGCCGAAACTGCGTGAGGTTCCCAGCCTCAGCGCTTCTGTACCTCGCTTCTCTTCATTCATTTTGATGAACATACACGACCTCTCCCTTGCAAAGGTCGGATTAAGCCAGTCTTCGCCGTGGCTCGCCTAATGCGGCTCCGACGATGGGTGTCTTCGAACGGCTCAACTAAACATAGCCTTCACGCCCGACTGCAAATCACTGCTGCAAATACGGTCCACGGTCTACGGCGAACTTGGCGACTGGCTCAACTACCGATGGACCCCCGAAAACTTTGAATGGTGATGGCTGGACTAAGGTGACGGTAATTAGCAGCCTGACAAAAGTGGTGATCGTCTCGCGCGATCGCAGTGTAGCGAAAGTGAACATGGGTTCTGATGTGTCAGCGCAAGGGTGTTCTACATGGAGATGGCGTCGGATAACAGTCGTTTTTAACGGGGAGAGGGTGCCGGGCCAAGGGCACGGGGGGACATGATGGACAGGATTGGATTTCGGTACAGATTAGCGTGGCACAATATTGGGGGTCAGAGGGAATGGCAAATATGGGTGGTTATGGCATTTTCACTTTTTGGCAGAAAACTGGGAGCCGGTTTCGTCCTGTGGAGAACAACTTCAAGGAGAAAAGTCAAAATATCGGTTCTAATATTAATTTTACAACCAACTCTAAATAACACTTTTACAGCCACCCACCAAAAATAACTGATCGTAAACTGCCAGAAAGCATCATTCAATAGCAAACAACCGAAACAGTATCCGCGTGCCATCACCCATCCCAGGTGCGAAACTGACCAACTGTCGCCCCCATGCCATCAAATGGCACTTCTCCAAGGTGTCAAATACCGTCCACCGTCCTCATTTACCTGCCTATGGTCAGAGTTACCCACCACAGCCCCCCTCCGGGTGTGAAAAAAGGTTTCAAATGACCACCCCATCCGACCAGACCTCCATTTTGCCCAAAACTGCCACAGGCGTTTGACTTATGACTTCCGAAATACACCTTTTGACCACCATTAGCATCCAAAAAGGGGTCCTAAAGACATTTATAATGTAATGTTTGCGCAACGGACTGAAGCCAAGTAATTTCGAATCCGACTGGATGGCGGTCCAGTGAAGGCGGCCCGGCGGTACGTCGAAAGGCACCTCAGCACATTGGTATTGGTGTACTACGTATGTCTTGGCTCTTTCGGCTTCTGAAAACGTGCAGCATGTGCCTTTTACGGCCGTCACGTTTGTAAAAACAGGCCCGGAGTTGCCGGAGGCGAACGACCCCACTCGTCGTCGAAACAGCTTTACGACCTTTCGGCCGCCATCCGCGATGACAGTGAATGAGTGTTAAGTCAGCAACAAATCTAAAAAGTCTGCCAAAAGTTGTCACGATGACCGCAGCCACGGACAACTAAAAAGTCGACTTCAAGGTTGTAACATGCAATGTCGGCGTTTCAAGTTTTGCGTTTAAAATTTTTGAAAACTGCTAAAGAAAATTAATATCACAAGCGCTTTTAAAAAGGTTAAATAGTCATTGCAAAACAGCGTAGAAAATATTAAAGATCAAAGGGTAACCAAGCAATGATTTATTAATATTGGCCAGAAATCATCTGGAAGCCCAAACAGATGTGAAATTTTTGATCTTTTTTCATGACTATCAAAGTTGCCTTGGCTAGAGCATCAATATATAACATCTGGAAGGAGGCTTTCAGTCTTAAAAAGAAAAATTGATGTTTAAATGCATTTTTCTTTAAACTGTCCTTGAAGATATGTAACTCATTTTACATTTTTTTAATGTTTTTCAAGTTATACATCACAACGATCAGTAACATTCAAAAAGATTCCTCAATAATACAAACACGGGGAAATTCCCGCCCCAGACGTCTGGCCTGTTCAGCTCGTTGAACCACCCAAAGCAACTGATATTCCCGAGTTCGCATGGCAAAATAGAACATTGCTTCGATGACTGCAATCACTTGAGCGTATCTGGAAGCTCCTTTTGCGTCGCCGTGGATCGATTGCATGTATCTCAACAAAGTTTGTGAATACCGTTCAGATTCTTTTCTCAGCAGTTCTCGCCCGGCATCAGAAATGTTTTCACATGCCGGATTGCAGAATAGAAGAGCCTTCAGAAGCAAGTATTCCTCTTTTGTCAAGTTGATACGCTTGACTGGCTGAATACATCGAATCAATACTTCACTTTCCAGTTTGGTTATACATCTCGGCGTGTTTAGAAACAGTGAAATTGGCTTAGTGCCATCGGGATAAATAGTTACATCACTGCGTTTTTCATAACTGTAGTAACAGCGAGTGAACAATGTGACGATGGCATAAGTGTTTCGGACCAAAGATTCCTAAAATTATGAATATACTAAACTGCGGCAAGTACTAGCTTATACTTTATCATTGTGTTCTAATTTTGCGTAAACAGGTAAAACTTTCGCCATCACCACACTTAGCAACAAATCCAAAGCGACCCAGTGCTGTAAAACACGCATTGTGTTCAAAACATCAGCTTCAAATACAGAGTTTTGACAGGAATCCTTTGAAATTAGCCAGTTTGTATTGTTGTCGTATCGATCTGCATTGCCGAGTTCACTTCCTTTTTCAATAATTTCCGTTAAACTTGATGTAAACATGTATTCGGGATTGAAGCTGCATTCCCGAAGTTTGCGCACTTTTGACTCCAAAAATAGGAGAAAATCCACGTCGCGATATTCCATCGGCTGGGGCAGTATTATCGAAGCCATTTTAACTGGGATAATTGGCAAAATGTCTGGTAAAGACGACGTGGATGGGAAACTTATTTTGTCAGTGGAAGCATCAATAAAACGTTTTCGAGATTCAACAAAATCGGAAACGGCGCTTACGTTAACATTTTTAGCAAATTTGATGCCAGCTGGATTCATCCCGACGCGAATACACTGATCGAATCGGCATTGACGGCAACTGTTTTTGCCTTTTATCTCACAAACGCTGTTTTGGCTGCAGCCATAATTTCTTCCACTAATAACAGTTCGGCGAAAGAAAAGTCTACAAGCCATACATGATGGCACATAGTAATGATAGTGCTTTGTTGGAACACCGCAGATTAGGCAATACTCTGGAAACTGCTTTGAGGGTTTAATAAAACTGTTTTTCGCCATGACGTGTACAACACACACGTGTTTACATTTAACTTGCAATATGTTTTCGACATTATTTGAGAGGCGGTATCGCCGACACAATCGTTGCTGTGCCCTTGTAGAGGGCAGAGGGTCAATACAAGGTCATTATGCTCTCAGGAGATACGACCGAGAGCCTACTATCTCAGAAGGTACGTCAGCTGGGAAGAGGGTATCCATGTGTGGCAGAAAAAAGGTTCAAGTATTATCAAATATTTTTGGGTAATGTTTAGTTCATGCTACATTTGATAGTAAGAAAAAGTCATCGAGAAAGTTACATTAAAATAACATTTGGCAAGAAAGCTTTCAACTCCGAAAATAAACATAGAGGTTTAAATGTATTTTATTAAACTAATTTTTCAGCTCTAGTTCTGTAATTTGTACATATAACAAAATCATAGCAATAGTAATTAAAAAGATTCATCAATGATAAAAACAGATCGATATTCCCGGCCCATTTGCCTCGCTTGTTCGAAACGCAGTAAAGTGCGAATTAACTGATACTCACGAGTTCGCTCTGCGAAATATAACATTGCTTCCATGATTAGAAGTACTTGAGCGTATCGTGAAGCTCCTTTGGTGTCACCATGAATAGATTGCATGTATCGTAGCAGTGTTTTGGAATACCGTTCATATTCTTCTTCCAAAATTCGTTTCCCGGCATCAGAATTATCTTCACCTGCCGGATTGCAGAAAAGCATAGCTTTCAGAAGCACATATTCTTCTCTAGTCAAATCAATACGCTTGACTGGCTGGGTACTTCGCAGCATAACGTCATTTTCCAGTTTGGTTATACTTCTTGGCGTGTTGAGAGGCAGAGAAATTGGCATAGTGCCATCGGGATAAATAATTACGTCACTTCGTTTTTCATAACTATAGTAACTGCGTGTGAACAGTGTTACAATGGCATAAGTGTTTCTGATAAAACGTTCCTAAAGTCAGACGTGCATTAGGACAATGATAAACTGTTAATTTTGTGAGGGATGTTACCTTATCATTGTGTTCCAGTTTAGCAAAAACAGGCAAAATTTTTGCCATTTCTATACTTAGAAGCAAATCCAAAGCAGTCCATTGCTGTAAAACAAGCTTTGTTTTCATAATATCAGTTTTGAAGGGTGAATTTTGCTGGGACGAATTTGAAGCTGTTGAGCTTTGAATACTCTCATATCGATCAGCATTGCCGAGTTCACTTTCTTTTTTGATTATGTCTGTTATTTTAACTGTAAACAAATAATCCGGTCTGAAAGTCGACTGTCGAAGTTTACAAACTTTTGACTCCAAAAATAGTAGAAAATCAACGTCGCGGTATTCCATTAGTTGTGGCAGTGTTATTGAAGCCATTTTTGTTGGGACATATGGCATTTCTGGTGAAGATGACATTGACGGTAAACCGAGTAAATTTGTCGTTGCAATAACACGTTTTCGAGAATCGATTAAGTCAAAAACGGCTTTCTTGTTACCATTTTTCGGAAGGTTAATGCCAGCAGGATTCATCCCTACTCGAATACACTGATCAAACCTGCATTGACGACAATAATTTTTGCCTTTTACTTTACAAATGCCATTACTGTTGCAGCCATAAGTTCGTACATCAATGACAGCACGACGAAAAAATATTCTACAACCCGCACATGATGGCACGTTATAGTTATAGTACTTTGCTGGATCGCCGCAGACTAGACAATAGTTTGGAGGTTGCATTGAAGGATTATCAAAACTGTTCACACGGTTCCTACGACGTGTCAAAAAGAATCAAAAGCTGTCAAGCGCTTCCTCTTAAAAGTATTGATTTTTTGCAACGGAAACGTTATACAATACACGTGTTAGGTCAATGCAGACTTTTTGTCAACATCTGAAGTCAGTATCGCCGACAAAATCTTTGCTGTGCACTTGTAGAGGTAGGGTCATAGAAGGTCATTAGGCTCTCGGGAGGTGCTGGGGAATGCCCTGTAAAAAGAGTATCAGGCTGTAACAAAAATAAAGCGCGCATATTGGCGATCTACTGCATAAAAAATATCACCTCACATATAAAGGCTTCGAAAAATTTTGTTCAATTTTTTACTTACTTGTAGTAAAATACATACTATCAACCACTAAACTGTCGACTTGGCTAGTTCACGCAACTCCGTTGACCCATCTTTTGCGCAATATGGTTTTTTTTAAACTGTTCGAATGATTTTATCTGTGTAAATGTGCAATTCAAAACAAATCATCAATAACATATACAGCCCGACTTTTCTGACCCTGACGTTTCGCTTCTTGAGCCCGTTGTATCATGCGAATCAAATGGAATTCACGAAGTCGTTCCGCAAAATAAGCCATCGCTTCCATGACAGCAATCACTTGTGCGTATCTTGAAGCGCCTTTGGTACCGCCATGTATAGATTGCATGTATCTCAACAACGTTTTTGAATACCGTTCGCACTCTTGCTCCAATAGCTGTTGCCCGGCGTCAGAAATGTTGCTACATGCCGGATTACAGAAAATAATGGCTTTTATGAGCACGTATTCCTCTTTTGTTAAATCAATTCGCTTTACTGGCTGAATACAACGAATAAAAACTTCCGTTTCCAGTTTTGTAATCTCTTTTTGTTGTTTCTGAACTAGCCACAATGGCGTAAAACCGTCCGGATACGTAATGATTTCACAACAGTTTTCATGACTATAGTAGCTTTGAGTGAGAAGTGAAATGACAACGAGGACATTTGTGATGAAAGGCTCCTGAAAAACTTATTGTTTGTTAAAAACTGTATTTTGTTAGGTGTCGTAAACCTTATCAATTGGTGCCAGCTGTTGAAAAACCGGTAAAATCTTTGCCATATCAATGTTCAAAATCAAATCAATCGCAAGCCAATGCTTAATAACAGGCCCATTTTCATTGTTTATGTTTTCAAATCGTGGATCAGTACGAGTTTCGATTGAAATAGGCCAGTTTGTATTGTTGTGGTAATAAATAAATAGGCCAGTTTGTATTGTTGTGGAAAGTGAACTCGGCAACGATCGCAGTTGCCGAGTTCACTTTCCTTTTCAATCAATTCTTTCAGTCTCAAAGTAAACATATACTCCGGATTGAAGCTGGATTCACGTAGTGTCCGGACTTTTGATTCCAAAAATAACAGAAAATCGACGTCGCGGTATTCCATGTTCATTGGCAAGTTCATTGAAGCCATCTTGGCCGGAACTATTTCAAATTCTGGTGAAACAGATGTTGACGGCACATTTATTGTTTCCATTTGTTCAAGAATAACACGTTTTCGAGATTCCAGAAACCGAATAATAGCATTAACATTGATGCTTTTAGAAAATTTCACCGCATCAGGATTCATGCCAACACGTACACATTGATCGAATCGACATTGCCGGCAATAGTTTTTACCTTTCACTTTGCAATTACCATTATCATTGCATCCATAAGTCCTTGCCGAAATTATAGTTCTTTTGAAAAAAATTCTACAACCGGAACAGCATGGGACATCATAATGACAACAATTTGTTGGTTCGGCACAGACTAGACAATAATAGGGAGACAACTTTGAAAGTTTATCGAGGACTTTGTTCTCCATGTTTATAGTTTTTGTTTTTTAAACTGGTGACTTCACGTAATGACCAAAAACATTTACTCCACTACGCAAAATCTAACAAAAATAGCGTGCAAAGAATGTTTACAGTGCACTCGGAGGGCTCGAAAGAGCAATACAAGGTCAGTAGACCCTCGGAAGTCACGAAAGGGCACAACTCCTCGCAAGAGGGTATCGGTCATTGGCAAACATGAGATTCAAATCTTATCGCCGTCTTTGTATGATGTCATGTACGGTGCTCAAAAATAGTGTTGAAAAATGTTGCTGGTTTTGATTTGCGTTGACTTACAAGTTGCAACGTGTACTCTAAACTGCGTGATACGAACTGTCTGTCACGTTTGAACTATGATGAATAACTTCACGCTGCATTATTGCACTCATCGCAAAGTCTAATATAAATTTTAATGACAAAATTTCATTTTTCCCCATTAAGAAGTATTAAATCAGCACTTGTATCTTCGTTGTATCCTCCGATATCCATGTCATGTGTTTCGATCACCCACGAAAGAAACATTTTTTGCCAGTTCATATTTATTGTCATGCACAATACAGGGTTGTTGCCAGAAGCGCGTATTTTTGTAAACTGCTTTTGGGTTTATTCGTATTTTTAAACAGATGACACTGTGAAGTCGTACAAATATGAGTTTACAATTTCAAATCATTCGCTTCAGGGGCCCAAGTGCTCATGCCGCCGTCAATAACCCAGATTGAACCCGTAATGAAACTTGACTTTTCATCAGCCAGTAACAAGAAAGCAGGGACGAGTTCTTCAGGTTGACCAAAGCGTTTGGCGGAAGTTACAAATTCGACACATTGGTGGGTCTGAAACGGTTACAGTTTAGCCCGTTGATAGTTATTTGCAATCTAAATTAGCTAACCCCAGCATTAACCGCTGCAATAAGCTCAGATGGCGCAGAATCGCCCAAAGTCCGAGTCACAATGTTGCTCTCAAATGGTCCGGGATTGATGTTGTTGATTCGGATGCCTTTTTTCATCAAACTTTGGTTAGCACATTTAGTAAAGCGATCTAGGGCTGATTTTGACATTCCGTAAACGGAATTTTCGATACCGCTTTCAAGCTTAAAATAATATTCACAAAAAACTGTGGCATTAAAATTGTAGTCTTCTTACCGGTTTGTTTATAGCCGCAACACTAGAAACATTGATAATGTTGCCCTTGGTTTTCTCGAGATGTGGAGTAGCAAGCTCAACAAGACGGAAGACAGCGCGAACATTGACAGCAAAGACGTAGTCAAAGTTTTCGGTATCATTGGTAGTTACGCCAGGCTTTTTGTAAACGCCGGCATTGTTGACGAGGACGTCGATCTTGCCGAAGCGGGCGATTGTTTCGTTGATGATCTTGTCGTGGGTGGCGTCTTCGTTGAGATATCCTTGGACCTTCAGGATACGGGATTCTGGGATGCCGGCGTCGTGTAGGACCTTCTCAGCTTCGGCCAGACGCTCGGTATTGGTGCCATGAAGGACGACAGAGGCACCTTCTTTCGCGAATCCGAGGATGACTGCCTTGCCGATGCCGGCGGAAGATCCGGTTACGATGACGGCTTTATCGGCGAAACGGGACATGGTAAAAACTGAAATTTTAAACAAACATAAATTATTATAATCAAAATGAAGACCACGACTACATAAATGTGCAAAAACTGTGAAATGTCCTATAAGCTTATATATACGTATTTACACACACCAACATAACAATTAGTCGAAAACCGCCGTGGGGTCTTTGTAGCTATAAAAGCTTCTAAAATAGCATTCACTCCTCCCATACCGGAAGTATACATTCGGACACTTTGCTCTGTTGTCAGTGTATTTTGGGCGCTTTGAGCTCTATCGCAAATACACGTACGCGGCCGCTTCAATCGCCCATTGAAAACTGGACGAAAGATCAACAAATTCTTGTCCGTATGAGGATGTTTTCAAAAACTGACGACATGTTGCAATTTGCAACCTGTTCGTCGATTCAAAACAGAAAATTCATAACACGTTTCAAAACAACATAAATTTGCGATGATAAACTGGGCATGAGCTTTTAAATTCTATTCAATTGTACCCAGTTTTCCGACCTAATTATGAACAGGATTTTCATCGAGCAAAGAATGCATTCCAGTTGGCTTTGATCCTTTTGGTTTTCGCCTCTTCAAGTACAAAATAAACACGCAAGGCATTGATAATTGTAGACTCAAAAATAAAAAAAACAAAAAACAACTTGAAAGGGATTTCTCTGAATCTGAATTGGTTCCGTTGTATCAACGAAAAAACGCAGACGTAGTACAGGTGTTGAGTATTTGGGTAAATAAAAACTGTCGATCTGGGACTTTTGTCGTTAACAATAGTTTGAAGCATTTGACGACTAGAAGCTTTGGCGAGCAGTCTAGGTGTTTTGTTTATAACCGTCAAACTATTCTTGGTTTTGCTTTCATTTGAAGCATGCCCCGCTTCACCGACAAAGTTGTCATCGTGACCGGGTCCTCCGCTGGCATCGGCAAGGCTGTGATCCTCGGCTTCGCAAAAGAAGGTGCCTCTGTCGTTCTTCATGGCACCAACACCGAGCGTCTGGCTGACGCAGAGAAGGCCCTCCACGACGCCGGCATCCCAGAATCCCGCATTCTGAAAGTCCAAGGCTACCTCAACGAAGACGCCACCCACGACAAAATCATCAATGAAACCATCGCCCGCTTCGGCAAGATCGACGTCCTCGTCAACAATGCCGGTGTTGGACGGAAGCCATCCAACTACGAGACTGCTACCGAAAACTTTGATTATGTTTTCGCCGTTAATGTCCGAGCTGTCTTCCGCCTGGTCGAACTGGCCACCCCTCATCTTGAAAAGACGAAAGGCAACATCATCAATGTCTCTAGTGTCGCCGGAATCATGAAATTTGTTAGTTTCCTATCATTTACAAAACTGTATATAGTATTATTTCAGATGGAACATCCCGAACTGGTCGTCTATGGAATGACAAAATCTGCCGTCGACCGCTTTACCAAAAACATCAATCAGAGTCTTGCCAAAAAAGGCATCAGAATCAACAACATTAATCCCGGTCCGTTTGACACCAATGTTGTCAATCGATCGCTGGAGCATGAAAACCGGGAAACTGCTAAAGCCACAAACACTTTGGTATTGAATTTGTTTTGTTTTTTTTTGTAATAAAAAGTTTTCAGGTATTTAAATTCTTTGAACAAGCGACGGCCGTGAAGCGATTAGGTCATCCCGATGAACTTGTTCCGGCTTTCCTGCTACTCGCGGATGAGAAGTCGTCTTTTATTACAGGATCGACGTGGGTCATCGATGGAGGCATGAGTACATGGGCGCCAGAAGCAACTGATTTGAATTTGTAAAAAAACTGGGTGCAATAGCTTTCACTGTGTCATCCATCATTCTAATTTTTGTAATCAAAATATATCAATGTATTGTTCAAAATGTAAACGACCTAAAACCATCAGTACATTACCTTCAAAAATAAATCTAACCCTTGGACCACGTGAACTGTTGATAACAATCACATTGCATTAGCACTTGATTTTATCTATTTTAAGGATTAGTGCATTATGTCGTTTACCTTAACTTAGGTTGACTGCACTTTCGGTTTTCATTTTTCTGTCAGACAAAGCGATTCAACTGAAGAATGTCCCGTTTTGCTGACAAAGTTGTTATTGTAACTGGATCATCCGCCGGCATCGGCAAAGCCGTCATTCTCGGTTTTGCCAAGGAAGGCGCCTCTGTCGTCCTTCATGGCACCAACACCGAGCGTTTGGCCGAAGCTGAGAAGTCTCTTCACGATGCCGGAATTCCAGAAACCCGCATTCTGAAGGTCCAAGGCTATCTAAACGAAGACGCCACCCACGACAAGATCATCAATGAAACCATTGCCCGCTTTGGCAAGATTGA
>KB455036.1:7951-20280 GCA_000341325.1 Panagrellus redivivus
TCCAGCAAGAGCACTCTCGTTCGACTCCTCAGCCTAGGCTTCGGCATCATTCTCGAAGAGAACCGGTTATATTAACTTGGAAAAAAAAGTACGATAGTTTGCAACTTCGTCGAGTTGCTTGCAAACCCCTTCCTCAATGTTTCTAGATAATCTCACGTGCACTAATCATGATCACATTCCTTTCGCTTTTTATTTCCTACTGCCATTGCCGCTGGCACGGATCCAGTTTTCCTTTTCAACTTTCGCATGATCCTGGAAGTTGTCGCTGCAACCGATTACATTCATAAAGTGGGTCATTCGTGTGGTTGTCTTCCCTCTCCCGCACCACCCCAAGCAATCGATCACCTCCGCGTATAAAAAATCAACAAAATTTACAAAATTCCAGTTCAAACATGAATAGTTAAAGCAAGCGGAG
This sequence comes from Panagrellus redivivus, assembly GCA_000341325.1. Taxonomy (NCBI): domain Eukaryota; kingdom Metazoa; phylum Nematoda; class Chromadorea; order Rhabditida; family Panagrolaimidae; genus Panagrellus; species Panagrellus redivivus. The sequence goes on from KB455036.1 coordinate 8,367, forward strand.
TAGACACAGCTGAAACACAACATCGCCGCAGGCAATAAACAAACAAACATGGATTACGTTCACAGAGAAGACAGAAATGCACCGAGAGATGAACCAGGATTGGAGGAGGTTGAGCTTTCAGTGGATTCCATGGCAGCAACCAGCTTCGACAGCCTATTTGTCTTCTTTCCCTTCAGTTCGCGTGATGTGAGCTTTGGCAGGACGAGACCCTTCGGTGTTTTTGATTCCCTGAAAACGGTTCACGTTTGCAAAGTCGCATCGGAAAGGGTGTGCAATCAGCTGGTGACACTGATCACGCTCATAAACTATCTATTCCGAAAACAATAATACAAACAGACCAAACCTGTGTTTTTTCGACGACACTGGTTGTTGTTTCGGTTTTTCAACGGTCGTGGTCACAGGGGGTGCTTCTGTACCGGGAAGTGCGTTGGTTTTGACGGGTTTGAGGCTGGGTCGGGGTCGTGGAAGCCGAACAGGATCAAAGGTAGTGGAGCAGCGCGTGCAAGTCACAGTCAGCTGGGCCCTTGACCGTCGATGCTTCCTTTTTTGGTTCCTTTTCGGGATCGAATCAACATTCGGTTGCCGACACAGAGCGACACGTGAAGTCGTGGCGGTAAACAGAGAACCACACGTTCGACACGCGTCACTCCGCAAATCAGCTTCGTCGATGAGCTCACGTGAGATGTCAGCTTTGACGGCCTCAGGAACAAACGACAACGCCAACATCCGCGAGCGAAACTGTTTCTTCAAAGCGTTCGCATTCCGAACTATTGGAGAATCAGCAGCATCAGCCATGTTCTGCAAACCATCATTTACAAGCCAATTTCCCAAAGAATAAAAATAAAATTGCTAGAACAAATTCTCGGACACAACCGTTTAATTTAAATTTAATTTATTAGAAGAAAGGAAAGAAAAATAAAACAACGAAACAAATAACAATGGTGGTATTTTTTTGAGGTTTTTCCATTATTTTTGTCGTCTTGGAGGGAGGAGCGAGATGGTATAGCCAGAAGGATGCCACATTCTTCGCTGTTTAGGCCTGAGGGACGAGCTGCGGGGCTTCCTTGGCACGGCGAAGGACGGTGTTGGCTTCGGTGACCTTGTTCTTCAGGATGTCTTCGCTTTCCAGGATCATCAGAAGTTCGGAGTTGTCCATTTCGAGCATCATGCCAGTAATCTTGCCAGCATCTTCAGCATTAACGATTTCGCAGATGAGCGGGTAGAGGCGCTCGCCGATGATTTGCTTCTGCTCGGAGATGGAAGCCTGAGCAAGCTGTTGGGTCGACAGAGGCTCATTGCGAGTTTGTTGCGGAGCACGAGGATGCTGCTGGGGCTGCGGGAAGTAGGTGCTGCGCTGGTTGGTACCCTGCAAAAACAATTACGGTAAATTTAAGTAAGAAAAGGGATTGCTAAAACATACCGAGATCGGGCGCACATTGTTGGCATTGCCGACGGGGCCACGAGCACCGCGGTTCTGGTACGACGGGCGGACGCCCTGGTGACGCGGACGGGGCATGAAGTTACCAGGCATACCGTACTGCTGAAGGTTGTACTGCTGGTTCGGGACGCCGCTGTAACCGCGAGGAACCGGGTTGCGGATCGGGTTGTTGGGGAATGGCGGGCGCTGCTGGATGAAGAAGCCGTTGTTGGCCGGAGCGTACATGGTGCCGGGAAGGTTGCCAGGGTTCTGGAGACGCATGGCGGCAAGACGCTGCATGTATTGCGAAGCAAGCTGGGCCTTGCGATCTTCCTTGCGCTGGGCAAGGGCGACGTAGAGGGGCTTGTTGCAAACCATCTTGTTGTTCATGTCAACGACGGCCTTGGTGGCATCAGTGGGCTTCTCGAAGCAAACGAAACCGAATCCCTTGGAACGGCCGGCTTCATCGCACATAACCTTGGCACTGGTGATCTTGCCGAAGCCTTCGAAGTGGGAACGAAGACCTTCATCATTGACGGAATCATCGAGGTTCTTGACGTAGAGGTTGACACCCTGGTAGCGCTGGAGACGCTCGGCCTTCTGGGCTTCGAACTTGCGCTTCAACTCAGCCTGGCGCTCGCTCTTCTTCTGGGCACGGCAGACGGTGATACGCTGGTTGGTACCGGGAAGTTCGTATTCATTGAGGGCTTCAACGGCAGCCTCGGCGGCTTCAGGGGTGGAGAAGGCAACGAAGCCAAAACCACGGGACTTGTCGTTCTCATCACGAGTGACAGTGCAGCTGGTGATTTCGCCATACTTGCCAAAGAGTTCCTTCAGCTTTTCCTCATCAAGTTCTTCGTTGAAGTTCTTGACAAAGACGTTGGTGAAGCGGCGGGCACCATCGCCAAGCTCGCTCATGCGGGCTCCACTGGACTGGAACTTTCCGACGAAGACCTTCTTGCCATCGAGCAACATGCCGTTGACACGCTCAATAGCCTGAAGAGCGGCATCCTCAGTTTCGAAATGGATGAAACCGTAGCCGCGACTGTTTCCTTCCTCATCAGTGGCGATCTAAATATATAACAATTACAAAACGCTCAAAGACCACTATAAACATCAAATGTCGTGTGACACTGTTGACGATGACTCACCTTGCAGGAAAGGATGGTTCCAAACAAGGAAAATGTGTCATACATGGATTTGGTGTCAATGCGCTTGTCGAGGTTCTTGATGAAAATGTTACCGGCTCCGGACCGGCGGATCGAGGGATCGCGCTGCGACCACATGATACGGATCGGCTTGTTGTTCATCAAATCGAAGTTCATCGTGTCAAGGGCGCGTTCGGCTAAAATATATATATTTCATAATAGTTGTAATCACGTCATGTTACGAAACATACCATCAGCGGGCGACTGGAAGTTGACGTACGCATAGCCGAGCGAACGACGGGTGATGGCATCGCGGCAGACGCGGATCGACAAGACGGGACCGGCCGTCGAGAACTTCTCGAAAAGCTGGGCTTCCGTGACTTCAGGATGGAGATCGCCGACGTAGAGCGACGCCATCGGGTAGGCCGCGGGGTTGGTACCGGCGACGCCAGCGGCATTGGCAACAGTTCCGGCGGGGGCACCTCCGGGAGCCGGGACGGTGACACCAGGGACAACGACCGGAACGACGGGGGCGACAGCGCCTTGAGGAAGAGCAGCAGCGGGAGCAGCGGCAGCCATTTTTTCAATCAGATTCTGAAAGAAAACAGTTATATATACTGACACCAATGCGGCGGTTTCCCACCGAAATAAGGAAAACAGGCTAACAAGAAGATATGCAAAAACGCAAAATGAAAGGAAAAACTATGTAAAACATACCTTGTTTTCGGAAGAAAGGACAGGAATCGACGAGGTGGTGGTGGGTTTTTGTTTTTTTATACTTTTTTAAAGAGTTTACGGATTTTTTTGGGGTTTTTTTGGTAGTTTTTGGGAAAACAGGAAAGAATATGTGACTCCGGAAAAGCCACGCAACCTTCTCCAAGACGAGGAGTGAATGTGTAATTTGGGAGCACGCGCTCGCCCAGTTCGTCGCAATCTGCGCTGCGCTCCGCCTACTGTAAGTGAGGGTGACGCGCAAATTCAAAATGGAGAAGAAAAGATAGGGTGTGCGCTTGTTGTCGTGCGCCGACCGGCCAGTCAACACGGACAAACGCTGCGGCGTGAGGTCAACCTGCACGAGAGAGAGCGGCTCTGTTGACTGACCGCCTTTCTCGCGTTCTCGCAAGGCATCCTATCCGGATTGGGAATGCTTCCAGAAGAAGTTTCGCGCCTTCCGCAGGGCATGTATGATCGTAAAGCATGGGAAAAACATCCACAGGGATGAGAGCAAAGATGTTTTGATGGTCATTCGCCCCGGGGGAAAACGATTGGCGAGTGTTGCGAGGGGAAGGTTGTGATCGATTTTGTGTACTTTGAACTATTGCCGATGGCTACAAATCTTGTAATATGTGTGTAATTTATATATAATGTGATATATCTCGAAACCATATATATTTTATACCTATCGGCAGCTGAAAAACATGAAAGTACACCTGCAAATTGCTGAGAATATATAAAGTTTACGTTGCATTCGCTTTCTCACACTGCTGTTTTACGTCGTTGTCTATCGAGCCGGTTGGCAATCACCCAAGTGATGCAAAAAAGGTTAGGAGCGTGTAAATCGACAAATTGGACGCTTGCCAACGGCGTTTTTTCGGCGATTTGCTGTTTGATTCGTTGCGTTTTTGAACTGCGTCACTTTCACGTAGGTCTCACACTGATTGTGCGCGAAAAGAAGTGACGGAAAGTGTCTGGCAGCGGTAGTCCGTGAGTGTCAATAGGTACGATTCTGCAGAAAACCGAGTGGCCGCCATAGGGCTTGTCCGACGCACATCGATCCGAGACAGGCTGACCTGCGCAAGACCCACGCTAATGCTGACGCGAGTTTAGCGAAGTGGACACCCTGATTTTGATTTCGTGATCGTCGTTTCCCCTCCTGCATATCTCGAGAGTCCGATTAGGAGCCTTTACTGATTCCATGGATCCGTCTTTACAGCCACAAAAGCTGGACTTTGAAGTCGTTCCCAGCTTTTCCCACTGGCGCGAGACGCTTTTGCATGGTGCAGCAGTCCCGATATCGCCGACGGCGCCGTCGCTCATGCCCGCCATGATGAATGGTAGCGGTGTTAGCGCGCCGCCGGATCGGCACAACTTTGAAACCGAAATCTGGAGGGTCAACAATGAAATCAGCAATGTTCACAGAGAGGTTTCTTTTTCATTGTTCTCGAACGAATTGGGACTGACTATTTCGAAATTTAGATGTCTGCCTACTGGACTGAGCAACGTCGTCAAGAATCCGAAGCGCTAAAGACCGATCGATTGACGTACAAGCAGAAGTTCGACGCTGAAAATGCGAATGCCACCGAGCTGAAGAACAAGCTAGCCGAGGCGCAAACAAAGTTCAATGAGAAGGTGAGTCGACCTCCAACAACACCCGATTATGTTGGATTTATATATATATTTCTTTGAGAAAAGCGAGCTTACGCGTTTGGAAGACACCGATCTCGGCTACAAGGACAGCAAGGTAGCAAAAGAGAAGCTCGCAGCTTTGGAAACGCGGTTTAACAACACTTCGATAACAAATATGCGGAATGAGAACATTTTCGTCAACGAAATGAACAGGTTGAAGCGCAATATTGTCAAGTTGAAAACATATGAACCTTTGCTCGCAGAGTTTAAGCAGTTAGAAGCTGATTGTAAAGAGTTACGCAGCCAGTTAAGGGTAGGTTTCAGCTTTAGTGTCGTTTGACGAAGAATGTGGGGAACAAATTATTGTTTCAGGTTGCCAAGGATGCCGTATGGGTCTCACGCGATGCCTACAAAAAGATCAAGCAACGTGAACAGAAGCTTCATTCGCCAATCCGCAAAATGTTGATCACTTTGAAGGGCCTGAAAGGCAAGAAGAAAGCGTTGATCGAAAAGTACGAGCACGATCGGAAGTTATTCACTCAATGGCTCATAGCTCACGTAGGTGTTTTTTTCGTCCAACGACCTTTTCGATTTCGAAATGCTCAAACTGTAGACAGGAAATGATGATGTAACTTTTCAGCCAGCAGCTCGAGGCATGTCGTCGTTTCCAAATGCAATGTTGAGCAGCGATCGTAAGTTGACTATTAGATTTCATCAACGATGTTGAATTCATCAATTGTCATTGCAGAAGAGGAACTCGAGCCGTTCTACAAGCAGAAGCGTAGTTGCAAACGTCTGCTGTCCTATTTGAATCAGTTGCTCGTCGCCAGTGGCGATTCTGACATCATTCCAAAAGAGCTTCTCGCCGAAGTCACTGAAGCCGCTTCTCAAGTATGTGAATCTGCTCCACAGCCTCAACAACGCCCGAGACATTTGTCCATGGAATCCGAGGACAGTGCCGATGACTATCCTGCCAGTTTCCAGCACTTGAATTTGCACGAAAACGGTAACAACGACGTCAAGATCACGTCAGTGGTCAAAAACAAGAAGGTTCAGAAGCCAAAGAATGTGAAGAAACAGCACATGGTTGGTTATTTTTTATTTTTTGATATCGAAATTTAACGAAATCATTGCAGCCGATCACTCACAATCTCGATTACTACCGTCTCTTTGGCGAAGTCGAAGTTGACCCACCGAAAACTTACGCTGAAGTCCCTATTGCGAGGGCAGCAGTTGAAAAGGTTTTGCTGTTCTTCGAAGAGCAAACCCTCACCGTCGACGGCGGTTCACCTAGCACTCCGTGGTCCGTCTGTGGAAGCGAATTCTTCGATTCGCCGATGTTGTCACCGAACAGCGTTTCCACCGCGAGGTTCGTTTCTACCAAATCAGGATCCTCCATAATGCATTCTAATTACAGTTTACTCATGAGTCCCGTCCCAGAATCCGTCGACGGCAGTTCCGTCGGGGATGAATCTCCTTCTGCTGCGTCGCGAGGTCCTAGTTCGCATCGGTAAGTTGGGTTTAACATTGCTTTTGTGAATTTGGCATATTTTGGAAAGTTTTTATTGTGTAAACGGAGGGAGATATGTTTTCGTTTCAAATTCAAATCATTACAAAACGTTACAAAACTTTGATTTTGGTACTTGATCACCATTATTAATGTGACCATTGCCGGCATGCACAGCTGCTTCGATGTCACCATTCTGTAAAGAACCTATCAAATCGATGCTTTTAAAAGCCAAACTTACAATCTGCGATCCTCGTTTTTTGGCCAACTCAGCCAGATATTCTGGTGTGATTTCCGGCGTTTCCACGGCCATGTGCAATTCGGCGTAGCCATCAATGGTCGCATTTCCTTCGCGCTTCTTTCCGATGATCTCCCAAACGCTTTTCCTTTCGTTCTTTTCAAGGAAATATGTGAACATTATTCCCTTGCCCTGAAAATTCAAGTTTAAGTTAGATTATAAACAGCAATCTCACCTTGATTTCCACATTGCCCCGTGGCGTAAACACAAAAGCAGCATTTGTATTTAATCCCGCCGTTTTTGCAGACTCACTGACATGTATGCGTCCAGGTTGTCCATGTGATTCCATGCGATTGGCAACGTTGACAGTGTCACCAAAGAGGCAGTACCTGTAATACGATTCATCATACCTCTTGTATTCAATTTTTGATATTTCCTCATCACAAGTGCACCTAAATCTGCCGTTACGCCTCATTTTTTACATTCATTACGTGTACATACTTATATTGTTATCAGGCATCTTGGATTGGCTGATTAATCTTGGATTTTAACATTGTTGAATTTTTAAATTGCTCAGAAAGTATTAATAAACAGATATAACGTTATTAGGCACACTCACCGTGGCATTTTGATTCCGACTACTCCTGCGACGACAGCTCCAGAGTGGACTCCGATGCGGATTCGAATGGGGGTCGAGGTTATGGGGCTCATGACGCACTTGCATTCCATCAACATCCCGATGCCAACGTTCAACACTCTTTCTGAATGATTGCTACAGGGCTTCGGGACACCGCCGACGATCATGTAAGCGTCTCCGATTGTTTCGACTTTGTAGACGTTGTTCTGAAAGTCAATCAATACGGTAAAACATCATCATTGTGGTCCAAACCAACCAGTTCAATAAGACGATCGAATCGCAGATACAAGTCATTCAACAGATTGACGACATCGTATGGTGTACAGATGGCGCAGATGTTGGTAAATGTAACAATATCGGTGAAAAGGACAGTACTTTCGGAGAACTCCATCGCTTCTACCGTATGCCCTTGACGAAGGCTTTCTGCCACCGATGCTGGCATGAGTTCGCAGAGAAGGTCTTCGGTCTTTTGTTTCTCGGTTTCGAGTTCAGATGCCATCTTTTTCAATGTTTTGGTTGTTTCTTCAAGTTTTTTGCTGAAAGTCATCGTTTACAGGTGTGCCAAGGGTGTGATGAGACTCACTTCAATTCGACCTGACTCATTCGGCTCTGTGACTTATCTCATAAAACCCTGAGCTCAGAGTTGCGAGTTCAGAGTTGCGTGTTTTCCCCTGTGCGGCCAGCTGTTTGTCCATTTTCGCGCGCCTTCCAGGGAGAAAAGCACTGGGCGCACAGGGGAAAACACGCAACTCTGAACTCGCAACTCTGAGCTCAGGGTTTTATGAGATAAGTCACTGATTCAACATGATCAAATCTCGGGTCGAATCGTGGCGTTGCATGTCGGAAATGAAAATGTTTCGATTAAGCAATTCTCGGACGGTAGTAACATTCGGAGAGCACATGTAAGTAACGAATTCGCCATTGTTAACGAAGACCATGGCGCCTTTGACGGTGACTTCCTCGGCGATGGGGCTCGTGCCTTCGGGGGTTGGTGGGGCGAGAAGTTTAAAGATAAAAAGTGAGTTGCGGTACGCTTTGATTGACTCATAACTGATGGGAATCTCAGGATGAACGAGTTCGATGATCTCGGACATTGGCGTGACTCCGCGTTGCATGTGAGGGAAACGGTTTCGAATGTGGACGCCTGGAGGCATTTGACTTTCAACAATACCAAGTTATTGATTGAAACTCACCAACATGTTCAACAAGCAAGTCCTTGTTGAAACAAACATGGAACGGGAAGGCGAAACAGAAGTCGTGGGCGGTAATGTTAAACTTGCCCGGTGGCGTTATCTCGATGCTGATCGTGGACGGACTTTTGGACGTCAGAGCTTTGGTAGGGGCGCCGGAAACCCCTTCAATCTGTAATTTTTTGTACTTTACCCTAAAATGGACCACATTAGTCGGTTCATACCTGCTGAACCACAAAAATAACGTGCTCCATTACGAAGGTTTCATAGTGCTCCTGCTTACGTTCAAGCACACGCATCATGATTTCAGCGTCGTAGATTCGGCGAGCCACTTCACGGACGACGCCTTTCACGATGGGATAGAGGCCAGTACGACGGGAGTAGTAGTGGAGCTGTAGGGTGCCATCGGGTTGGGGTTCGCATCGGAATGAGGGGCCTTTGAGTTTGGTTCGATAGACGACACTAAACAGTATGATGCTTCAGAAGGACGACTTGGAAATGTGGCACCTACTGATCGATAAAGTAATGCAAAGCGTCAAGCGAATCCAAAAAGCCCTCCAAATCGGGAGCCAGGGCACGGAGAAGTTCGTCCCAGCCGGTTTCCATGGTGAATTGGATGAGGAAACCACCGTAGGCCTCCCATACTTCCTCGACGGGAATACCTAAAGCCAAAATAACTCGTGCTTAAATTGGGAAAAACTTACCGACTACGTTAGCCATAGCATTGACAATGCGTAGAGTGTCTTCGTCTCGGTAATACTGACCGATATCAGGTTCAAGACCTTCTTCAAAGTTGGCAATTTTGCTGCAAACATTAAAATTCTCAAAACCAAATCCTCTTCCGCGAAACTTACATAATTTTGACCCATGTTTCCCGGCCATACTTTCTCGTGATGAGCTGCCGAAACGATTCATGAATCCATCCAAACTAGAATTAGAGCACTGTAGATACAGTATGACTTTACTCAACAGAAGCACTTACCATTTTCCGAAACCTTCAACTTTCCTCCACCTGAACTTCCTTCCCATAAAGACACTTCACGTTTGTGCCGCCAGAAGAGCAAATTTCTGCCCAATTGACTATAGGCCGGACGAAAAGTAAAGACTAAATTGCCTAAAGTCTTCCGGCAAAGCTCCCATCCATGCTTCTTCCGACATGAAATGGTGAGCTCTCACGCGATCTGCCTACCTTTTTGCCATTACTCATCTCGCATGCGCGCCACCGCTTGCTTACATTAGTCGAATTCGGCATCTTGGCGATGCTTGTAGCTTTCCGGAATTCTGAGCAAAAAAGCCGAGACACGGCATTGTAAATGGGCTTCCGGCAGGAGTGTGTCTTGTAAGAGCGTGACTTTTCGCCGGTTATCGAACATAATAAAAATTATGAATGCCAAATGTGTTCTACCGACCAAATTTACATCAAAAACGTAAAGGAGAAAAAATTTGGAGGTGCGGGGGATTGAACCCCGGCCTTCTCGCATGCGAAGCGAGCACTCTACCACTGAGTTACACCCCCGGTCGAGGCGAGCTGGCCAGAAAGAGGTCTGAATACAGCGCACTGAACTGTCACAAGGAATCGGATGCACGTTGCACGCAACATGTCGGCCATTTTGATGACAAATGCAAAACTGAATTTATCAGACACTCCTTCCGTTTCAAAACAGGCGTGTATTTCGTTTCCTTTTCCGTGTTTGTTGTTTATTTCTGCCCCATTCCCTGTGGCTTCATCTCAATCACCTTTTCCAGTCTGTGGTCGCCTCATTAAACCCGAAATTGACCGATCAAGATGAGTGTTATGTTTGCGAGCAACCCCGCCAACGGGCGTCCGTCCAATGGCAACCTTTTCGAATTCCGTGCCGGTCAGGCCCGTCTCGAGCCCGGATCCACGCCGGAGAAGCGTAAGGTCGTCTCGGACAAGACCAAGGGGCTTGTCTACATCAAGCAGAGCCAGGACCAGTTGATGCACTTCTACTGGAAGAATCGCGAGACCAACCAGACTGATTTGGTAAGTTTCATCGTTTACATTGCTTCCACGGTCTTTATTGACCTTTTGAAAGATATTTGAAAGCTATCCAATTGAAAAAAATATATAAAATATACCAATTCCAGGATCTGATCATCTTCCCCGGCGACACCGAGTTTCTCAAAGTCAAAGAATGCCCCGATGGCCGCCTCTTCATGCTGAAGTTCAAGAACACCAGCGATGAGCGTCGTCTGTTCTGGCTCCAGGACCCGTCGAAGGATCGCGACGACGAGATTCACCGAAAGACCAACGACCTTCTGAACAACCCGCCGCCGCAGATTCGTACCGGTGCTCGTGGTGGCATGTCCGAACGCCCGACCACGTCCAACTTGCTGGCTTCGCTTGCCAGCCAGGAGGAGGGTAATGCCCTGTCCAACATGGATCAGAACCAGCTGATGCAGCTGTTTTCGCTGATTCAGAGCGGAACTGGCGGCGGTGCCAAGGATGACAAGGGGGGCGCCGTTGACGAGACCACTGGCTCCTCTGACCCCGTCCCGGCGCAAATTGCCACTGGCCCGACCGGCCTCGGCGACCCGGATCGCACCACGCCTGCGGCCCCGAAGAAGACTCGCATTCCGGCGCAGAAGCTTCGTTACATCCTCGAATCCTACGAGAAGCGTAATGGCCGTCCGGCTACGTTCCCCGCCGACAATCCGAACTTCAAGCATCCCCAAATCGACCTTGCTGACGTCCTCAGCAAAAACAATGTTGACGCCACGATTGAAGCCAACAAGGACCGACTCAAGCAGCATCTGCCGAACCAGCCGCCCATCTCACAGGATGACGCCGAGCTTGCGGCCACAGTGTCGACCCCCCAATTCCGACAGGCTGCCAGTCTCTTTGGCGCTGCCCTTCAAACTGGTCAAATGGGCCCCGTCCTCGAACAATTTGACGTTAACCAGGAAGCGGTCGCTGCTGCAGCTAACGGAAGTACGTTTACTTGTCTTTACCGATCAATTTTATGCAATGTTAAACATCAATTTCAGACCTCAAAGACTTCGCCAAGAAGCTGACCATCTCCGAAACCGCCAACAAGGGTCAAAATGGTAAGTACATTTATCAGCGGTTTTCGCGCGTACATTTTTTCTTGGCTCTGATACGACCATCTTATTTCTACAGCCGGATCGGGAGCCAAGAAGCGTCGTCCAGCCGAAATTACCGGTTCCATTCTAGAGACTGATGCTCAGATCAACGCCGAAGCCGAGGCTGAGGAGTCGAACGAGAGTGCTCTTGCTGGGCCGTCCGCCAAGAAGGGCAAGACCGACGACGATGACAACATGGATCTGGACTAGACTAACAGTCTTCTTTATTTAATGCATTACGTCTGCTTTGTGTAAGTATGTATTCTGTATCGAACTTTATTTAATGACTCACAAGGTGATATGATACGTATAAATCGGTAACTTGA
>KB455041.1:2100-27823 GCA_000341325.1 Panagrellus redivivus
GCTGACCGCTCAGTGCGCATCGACAGAATAAGAGAGATTTTTCCAGTCAACGTTTTCAAAAAATAAAAATCAATATTTTTTGACAGTTTGAAAAAAATTCGAGTGTGTCATTCAACTTTACATCCCAAAAGGCTTCGAATGCTTCAAACCGCACCTCTCTATGATGCCGGGAAAGTACTTTTCTAGAAGTCGGGGGATTTACTTTCAGAAGCCATATCTCCAGAAGCAGAAGGTTTCAGACAAAATCCTTTCGGTTCCGAAGCACCCTTAGGTATGTCAACATTTTCGGCTCAAAACATTTGGATGTCAAAAAATCGGGGGTCGGCCCTCCTAAAAAACCTCGCGAATGGCCTCTTAAACCCGTGAAAACAGATCAAAGACAAACATTAGCCGAGGTAGTGACGTTAGGGCTGATCGACAACACCACGAGATTCCCACGCATAATTTTAGCCCACCAATAATTAGTAGTTCACGGGTATGTGAAGTACTCCGCCGGACCGAGTCGGTGATTGCATTTTTTCAACCGTCTCGACGACGTGAATCTTGCGCAAAGAAGAGACGAGATTTACTTTGCAAACTAAACACATGTAAGCGCAGTACGGATCATTTCCGTCATTTCACGTTGATCAATGGTAGAGGCAAACCTCCGGTCTTAGAGCATTCTGGATTATGCGTAGGCCGACGCGGGACCCACCCGCTAAATAGTTAGATACATTGTTAGTCAGATTTTTGCGCGGTAGTAGCACAAAAGATGAACCCAACCGACCGCTCGAGGCAATTTTTAGGATGCCTGTGGTTGCTTCCAGCTAGTCCGTGCGTCAGGCATCCATCCACAAAAGAGTATTGGGTGCTTGTGGCAGTGGAAGCACTATGACACCAGTATCGCTCGGCAACGAAGGGCGGTTGGAAACACCAATGTTGTGTCCGTTTCGCCGATTTTTGATGGAAGAAAGGACGGTCGTGGCGCGGTTGGGGCAATCTGTTTGATCGTTTTTCTGGCTTGCTAGAATGTTCCAATTGCTGCCGATAAATAGCGTGTTTAGAGCGTGGCTTTGGGGTGTTAGTTGTTTTTTGGCTTGGATTTATGCTAGGGATGTTAGTTTAGACTTTAGTATAGTTGAATGGTTATCATTTTTGGTAGTTATGAGACTGAAATTTTCATAAGTTAATGCGTCATTGCAATTTGCTCGGATTCAGAGACAATAGAATGCACCTTTTATAGCTGTTTAGTTTGTCCTCGAATACCGTAATCGTGTTTTATTACGGTATTTAAGTGCAATTGTTGTTATTTCAAGATGTTGACGCAATTCCATTCACAGATAATGTTGATTTACGTCAATATTGACGCCTTTCACACGATTCCAAATTACAACTGCCATTCAACATCGTGTGAATCAATTAGACGAACACATTCGATCACGAACAATTCATCGACAACATTCCATTCTTATGTGTTACCATTTCAGAACGACGGCGGCTCATACAAAGGCGCCATTTTCCAGCGATGTGGAGGTGTTGCTCGGAATCATGCAGATGCCCTCGGTCGTCTGGGGTGTCACTCGACCTTGTTGACAGCTGTTGGCAGTGATGATCTCGCGGAATATTTGCGAAATAAGGCCAAGCATTACGTAAGCATGATGACACTCTTCCATAAATACGGTATGTATAACACTATTACATTGTAGGACATCTCGAATGCCGCTATCGCAGTTAATCAGCCGTCAGCGACGTACATGTCCGTCAACATCAAGGGTACCGTCGTTCACGGATTTTCGGCAATCGAACAAGCTATCGCAGCCATCACACCGGAGTACATCGAATCGCAAGCTGATGTCATTGCCGATGCGGACTACATTGTTGCTGATGGCAATTTGAGTGCTAAGGCTTTGCATAAGGTCGTTTCGATCGCGCACGAGGCTGGACGAAAGGGTAAGTTGGCATTCAGCGGCGACAATGTGTGATTTGTTATTAAACTTGGTGTTTTAAGTCTGGTTCGAGCCGACTGACATCGCAAAAGCCTCCAAAATCCTCTATGCCGATTCGCATCTCAAAATAGCGGCCATGTCTCCAAATGCCAATGAAGTCGCAGAAATTGTAAAAGCCCTGGGCTACAAGCCGACGCCCTTTGCCGATTTCGAGCACCATTTCAACCGCCTTCACGATCAAGCGGCAGCTTCGGCCTTTCTTCAAAATGCCACCGAAGTGCAAATGGGATTCGCATTGTTTGAGGATAATCCGAACTTTGAAACACTCTTCATCACCCTCGGACATCTGGGGTCCATCGGCATGCACAAGGATCCCCGCGGAAAACTGTCATGCTTCCCGATTCCCCGCCCTCCCGTCAAATCCGAAGACATTGTGTCGGTTTCTGGGGCGGGTGACTGTTTCAATGCTGGTTTCCTTGCTGCCTATCTGCATGGCCAAGACTTCTACCACAGCGCCCTCGCTGGTCTTCAATGCGCGAAGTTGAGTTTGGCGAGTATCAACGCCATTCCCGAAGATCTATCATGGGAATCTGTGCAGGAAGCTGTCAACAAGTCTCATAAATGCTCTAGCCATGGTTAATTTTGAAAGTTTATGGACCTTTTGTTATTGTTAAAAAGTATCAATTAGGCAGTTTGAAATCATAAACAAGTTTTTTAAACAAATTTATTGGTCAGTACCGTATGAAACCCACACTACAGTATACATAAAAAGTCGAAGTTGAACCATTTATTCTAACATTTGGCATTGCACAGATCGGTATTGCAGATCTTGACTTTTCCCGACCTAAAATACGACAGTGTAAAGCGATCAAACAACCGACAAAACTAACCATGACGATTTTTCCGGATAGCATTCATTGAGGACTGTGACGTTCTTTCTGTCAAATTGGAGAACATAATGCTTACCAACACAGTCGACTTCGAGAGTAGGCTTTCGGGTAGCTGTAAAATCGCTCCGATAACGCCGAAGCTTGAGACAGAAAGAGCGTAACTTACAGTATGTGCAGTAACTGCAATCCTCCTTAATGTCTCTATACTGATCGACGTAGCATTTGATGGAATCGGCTAGCAGAGCCCCGCAAATGATAAGAAGTGCCGTGAAATACAGTTTGGTGAAATTCATGATGGAAGAGGGGAAGGATGGCACCGTTAGCAACGATACTGATGGGGTAAAAATCGCCGGTAGACAGAACCATGGTTGAAAGTTATGGAAATTTGATGGATTTTAGGAAGCCTTGAAAGTGGCAACGGTCAACAAAAGCAGTTTTTGGCATTAGTAATGTGTGAACCGTCTGAGAACTCAAAACGTACCCATACTATGATGACGTTTTGTACTTTAAAACACCGTCAAACCCCCGATAATCGCTTTTTTGCTTTAATTGGGGGTGGAAAAACAGAATTCCCACATGGGCAGCGGATGCTTTTACTTATTATGTGTCTTACTCATTGGTAGTTGGAAGTAACTCCCAAAAATGTCATAACAAACCCACTTTTTGATAGTCAATGAGCTTCTGCTTATCGTAAACACATGTTTTTCAAATGATGGCATCAGCTAGGTTTTCTTTGTCAATGCCATTGGCTTACTTTTCCAAATACCAACAACTTCCCCCCAGACTCTTGCTAATATCCGGTTATTTCCTCTCTCACATAACTCTTTTTTAATTGGCCTTCCCCGTAGCCTTTTGAAGTATGCCATACATCATGGAACACTCTTTCTTACACAGAAGGCTACATTAATACAAATCGCATACTCGCAAACTTTCCAAACGGCACGGTATTTTTGCTTTGTTTCCAAAACGCCAAAAATCTTAAAAGAAACCACTATTTTCGTGTACCACCCCCAGTTTTACAGTTTTTTTCCCACTTCATGTTGTCCTGAACTGCCATTGGCACGCTTTACATTTACTTGTTGTTTATTTGGTCATAAATCAACCAAATATTTTCCCAATAATGCCATTTTTCAGCATTTCTGACATGATCGATGTGAATCCGAAGACAATGATGGAGTTCCCTCAGATAACTTACACACTAAATTTGGCTGTGGCACTTTTTGCCGTTTTTGTGGCTCCATTTGCTATAACTGCATTGTATAAAAATGTCAAGAATGTACATCGAAATTTGAAGGTTATTTCGATGGCAATGGCGGTTTGTTGGATGTTGCAGCCTTTGATGACAGCCGCTTTTTTGGCGGTTTTGTTGATAAAATCCGAGGACGTTAGTATAACTGAAGCGGCAAAGACGCCATTGGGGCTGACTACACGGCAGATAATGACAGTAGCTTCACACAGTATTAAGACATTGGAAGTTATGTTGGCCATGGAGCGGGTTTTGGCGACTGTGTATTCAAAAGTTTACGAAAAAGCGAAGGCTTGGTACTTTTTGGGGGTTTTTACTGTCATTTTTTGTGTTTTGTTGGCTATTTTGGTCAATGCTATGGTGAATATTTGTGAGTTTTTGCCTGACATATTTTTAGAAACCCTTTTGGTGATCAATTACTCAAATTATGTTTTTTTGTACTTTTTGTAATTGTTTTGACCATTTTCCCACAGTAATTTTGCACTTAGAGAATTCAATTTTCAGTCCACGTGTCATTCTACATTACCTGGGCATTCCTCGTGTCTACCGATATTTTTACTTTTGTGGTGAGTCGAAACCATAACACATTCACCTTTTTATCAAACTTTTTCAGAGCCTCGTAATCCTATCGACTTACAATCGCCGCCTCCGTCTAAAATCAGCCACAACTGCCGTCGCCTTATCCGAGAAGTATCAAATAATCGAAAACATAACATCCATCCGGCTATTCATTTACTCCAGCAGCATTTGGTTTATTTTTAGTTCGACTGCACTCGTAATGTCTATCGTCACTGATAGCTACATGGCCATTGGAAACCCCTATTATTTCGGGGTGAGTTTGCGGAATCTTGAAAATTGGAATCATTTGAATGCATTAGGACCTTGTTTAATGTAAACCCAATTTAGATAATTAATATGTATGTGGTCGCCACAGCAGTTTATTGGAACTTCCAAATACCAAGAGGAAGGCAGATATTCAGCGTAGTCTATCAAAAAAGCGGTTTTTTTGCCGTGTTATTTGGGTCTCGACGGGTTTGCAATGGGAACACTGTTGAAACGACCATGGGGCAGTGTGTGAGAACGAATCTTACCTCGGATGAACATATGAAAGCGCTACGGGATATGTGGAAGTGATTTTTTGAGTTTAGAATTGGTAGATTACTGTAATGTACTGTAATAAAGGTGCTTCATTGATCATAAACAGAGAAATTTTGCTGACTTATATAAACATTGAATTGTTTGTAACTTTTCTAGGTATCAAAAAAGTGAAAATAAACTTCATAAAGCGCCAAAATTGGACCGAAAAGAAATCAGTTTTTATCGAAAATTCAAACACGCCCGCGCTGGCATTCAACACACTTTGCCAACACTGCCGCTAGCTGTTTGTTATTTACGCACTTTCGCACTTTTACGTGCTTCTTTCTTCAACCAACGTTCAGCACGTGTTTGAACATCAACAATATCGTTCTACTCTTCACTTTCTATCGATTCCTGGCCTTTGTAGCCCTAGTTCTTACGTCTAGAGCCCCGCGCGGCCAACAGACACATCCGGATTAGCGTGCTCGCAAACACCTTTCTTTAACTGGACGCAAATTTAGTGCCAGCGGCGAAATACCGACTACTTTCAGCCCGTTCCAATGACGACGGAAGGTAGTGCGAGTCGCCGTCAAATCTACGGTGATCCAAGTCTTGTCAATGAGGTGTTACGGTTGACACCTTGCAGTTGTGCGATCTTTCCGACGTCGGAGGTTGGTTTTGATATCCTTTTAGGGCTATTTTATATATATTTTTCAGCGGAAAGGTCGTGCAAAACAGCTTTTCATAGCTCTCCGACCCATGGCATTTGAATTGTACAAGCAGAGGACCGATGTTGAAAAGAAGAAGACGCCGAAGCATTTGATTGAGTTTGATCATCTGTTCAATATCTCGTTGCAGGTTTGGAGCTGTTTTTTGGACGTTTTTTGATAAAGAAAGCTTTCAGAAAGAACCCAACCACTTCAAAGGCGACGTCCTTGTCCTCATGACGCCAAAAACGACCTACTACATCGAGCCAAACGACACCGAAGCCACCGTCAAGGATTGGTTCGAGCTAACCTTTGAACGTGTCCGTGAAGCTCGTTCCGATCGTGTCCTTCGACCTGTATTCAAAGAAGACTTCTTCGAAGCCGCCTGGGATGTTGTTGCTATCAAAAAGCCGAAGCTGAAACGAGAAGTCAAACGCGAAAAGATGCACGATCTCGTCGAAGCCACGGCGAATCTTCAAGGCAGACGGCGGCTATGTGTGACTCCGACGAGCTACATGTTATTCAAGATGGAAGTTCTCGCGAATGCGTCCCCAGAAACCGATCAGTACTATGAGAAGAGCAGTTTTTACGAGTTTCCGGTTGGTTTTGGCATACTTTTTGATTGAAGGCAAAGGTGTTTGTATTCAGATCAATGTGATTTCCAACTACGGTAAACAGGAAAAGTACTTCTTCCTTCGTCTCGGACGTTATTCAGATCTTGGCGGCGGCGAAATCTGGTTGAATTGTGATAGCGGCGACACGGCTAAAGAGGTTCATGACACGATTTGTCGATTGAGTGAGCGGGAAGCAGAGAAACGGCGGCTCAATGGAGTTGTTTTGCCATTGTGAGTGCACTTTTTATTCATTTTATGGCCATTTTTTATAAGTCAGAGTCGTTTACGACAAAATTCCAACCAAAACAACCCCAAAAACAACAAAATCCAACCCAAAATACCCTATCCAATTCATTTCCATCCCCTTTCTTCTAAAATTAACAAAATGAGATCCACTTTTTGCCCTCCTTCTGATAACCCGTTCCACGTAGAACACCGCTTCATCCAAATTAGGCACAATTCGATCGAGTTGCAACGTTTTGTGGCGACTTATACTTTCCTGGTACCTCGGGTTTTGCAGAATCTACAAACTTGTTATTACCTATTTTTCTTATCTTGCGTTTTCTAACCTCTCTCAATTCTCTTAGAAAGTCGTTCTTTGAAAACATTAGCTTATTCAACGCTCTTCCGAAGCCATACTTTAACGCCAATGTTGCACTGACGCCCTGCTCCGCAAAAATAGGCATGACAAGCACCGGCGTTTCCGTGCAGAGCGCTTCTTTAACGCTAAAAGTTTATGTTTTTTTATGTCTTTACGTTAAAAAGAGCAAATGCGAAGTCACCTTTTCAACCCGCCATGCGTCAAAAACAACCTTGTTTTGTTATGCGTCAAAATCGATGGTTGCGGTGCCCATGGAACTATCTTAACATGATTTTTGAGGTGTGGAAGTGTTCGGTTTTTCATCGTTCGCATGGCCATGACGATACGATAGTCCGGAAGTTCGTTTAATGTTTCGAAGAATGCGTTGAAAATGGATTCTGGACAAGTTCCAAAGTCGATAATAGTGCCAAAGGCGATGTAGATTGTGCCTATAAGCTAATATTTTGGTCCTTGTTCTTTGTTTTGAAATACAAACCGTTAGAATTCGGGTCTTCAACGAATTCTTTCAATTCTCCAGTTAATACAGGCGGTGTTCTTTTCGAGCAATGCGCTCCAGCTGGACGCCAATCAGCTGATACTGGGACAACACGGTGTCTGTCAAGGCTTTCTCGGAAGTAAAGGGATGCTTTTTTCATGAAATTGTGGACGCAGAAGGTTTCATGTTCAAAATTTGTTGGACTTCTGTGGTTTCTAACTGAAATTGCTAACTTTTTGGGAGCTGTTTGACTCATGAAAACGTACAAACGTATTCCTGCCGCGAAACCTCTCGCCCGCTATCAATAACATTCCGAAGTCTGTGAGTGAAAGATGAAGGGTCAAAGAATTCACCAGTGTTTGTAGGAATGTAGGACCCATGGAGAGGGTTTAGCACCGGATTGTGGCCTATTTTTAAAAAATTCTTTACAATACTACGCAGATTAGTTTAAACTCACCCAATGCCAACGTAAATGCATGCCAATCTGGAATAAGATGACTAGTTCCAAAAATTGCATACGGGATACCCTTTTCTTTGTAAAGTTTGTCAGCAATCAGCATTCCATGCATTGTGAAAATTTCGTCGACAATAACCAAATCGATATCGGCATCCATGACTTGTTTGAATTCCTTTGAACAAAATTTGAGCATGAATGAAACTTCTTTGTCAAGAATTTCATTTCGTAGTGCTACATTTATCCCGCTGTTTACAGTAACCCATCGATGAGGCGCAAATAGGTGACCATCTGGTGGGACTTGGCAGAAAATTACTTCTATAGATTTGCCGAGATTTAGTTTCTTCGATGCACTGCCGGTTTCGAATATCAAAAGGGAGTGATTTGCTTCAACGAGGTCATTGAGTAGAGGCATCATACTATAGAGGTGAGAATGTTCATCATGACCATAGGTTACCAGTATTCTGGAGCCTTTTGATTGAACCCAAATCGATATAAAGATAGACAAGAATAACAGAACACGCACCATGTTTTTGAGCAATACACAGAGTGCAGACAGACCGGTAGAACTTTTGGGGTTAGATGGTCTTGATCATTTGGAATTGGTAGAGGTTCCTTTACGTTACGTAGATCTGCGTCAAACAATCAGCCGGGTAATCATTGTGTGTTCGTTGGTTAGTCACTTTCGAAAGTTTTCTGACTCTTCGGTCAGAAATAATCCTTAACTAATCAACTGAACGACACTATAAAAGTTTACATGTATTGTTAAGACGATTTGTTATCAGTGTGCTCTGATCTACCACGCCCTTTGAACTTACATCCCACGCTCAATGTCCCGGATCATTTGATAATCATGACGCAATTTCAGGGGCGCCATCAGCAGCCGCGTGATCAAATCAAAACAACACCGTGAACGTGCCGCCGAAAACCGCAAACGTGCAGCTGAAGCAGAAGCTCTCAAAAATGCCGAAGCCGCCGGTGTCGACCACGCTACCGGAACCAACTCCGCCGAAGACAGCGCTACGTCGCCAAAATCCGAAAAATTGGAGAAGAAAATCCGTCACAGTTCCGGTGGTTCCAACAAAGCGACCCCAGCGAAGAAGTTTCCCTTCGTTGGCGATATGGCTTTCAAGATCACTTCAAAGTTGCACTACAGCTCATCCTCCAATTCTCCTGGACTGTTTACTGCGAATCCAGAATTCGCCGATCCAAACATGCCATTCGCGACAAGTTATGCTCAGCCGATGGAGCCAAAGATGTCCGTCGTTCAGAAGAGCGTTGTCAGCGAACCCGTTGTGGCTCCAGCGACGCCTGAGGCCGCACCATTTGATCAGCCTGGTGATCCTACGTCGCCAAGTAGTTCCTCTGTCGCACCTCGGAATCTGAGTCCACGGCCTTATCAAGGCGATGCCGATGATTACATGCCGTATGATGCGCCTGTTGACAGCCGGAAGGGCAGTAAGGCTTCTGCGATGCCGTTGAGACGTGGGTTTTGACTGTTTTGTGGTATTCATAAAGGTAGATCTTTCAGAAACCTCGCTCATGTCCACCACCGAATCGAGCTACAACGTCGCCCCTGCTCCAACGACCACCAAAGCCACAACGCCAGAAGCACCACCGACGTTCGCAACCCCATCACTACCGGTTCAGCGACCCATTGCCGATGCCTACCCCGAGGAAACCCAATTCCCCGCCGCTTTCATGCCTCGCTACATCCCCGATGATGATGAAGACGTCCCCAATGACTACGCCTTCATGGGCGTCGGCGTCCCTGTCGATAACTCCCTCAAAGGTGCCATCAAAGAGACCCGAACCTACGTTTCTGATGTTTCTGACTCGACGGAATCCTGCTTCTCAGCTGCTAAACGCCCAAAGCGTGACCCCAATGCGGACACTTACGACAGCACCGAATTCCGTCCATCGCCGACGTCTGCGGCCGAGGATCCGACCCATTCGCAGCGTGCTTTCTCACTGGGTTCGAAGCCGTTCCACAAGATTCTGCCATTGGTCCTTCAGCATGGTTTGATTCCGACTCCACAGTCGAATTCGAACTATATCATTGATAGCAGCGAATCTGGTGACATTCGGAAACGTGCCCATTCAGCTGGCAGCAAAACATGGAACTTTGGTCTGCATCGGAAGATGGCGGCAGATGGCCAGGCTGGAAGCAACGACCTGATGCGCTCCCGAACAGGCTCCATGGGAACCGGTACGAAGCGACCCTTCCCGCGTCCGACGGATCACGTTGAGATGGACTGGAGCGACGGCAGTAAGCAGGGCAGTATCGCGTCGCTGGATTCACCGAATAGTCGATCCCGAAACAGCAGCATGGGCATGGCAATGTCTGCTAATCTGCGAATGGCTGCTGATAACGCGAAGAAATCTATCGTGGATAAAGCCGCGGAGAAACTGGCAGCGTGTAAAGTCGAGCCACGATGGGAAGATTTTAACTTCCCACCGATCGGAAGCCCGCATTTCCGGCAATACACGGACCGCGGCAACAGTGGTGATGCGAATCGCCGTCAATCAACGCCCGATGAAGAGGACTATGTAGCCATTTCAACGACAAGTGGAGGCAATTCGGCGAAGAAGAACGTCCCTCGCGTGATTAACACTATCTTGGAGTCCGACACTTCCGACAGTGAAATGATGCCGGTCGTCGATCAGTATGCCTTGTCCCCGAGTGGAACCCCGATGCCACCAGTGCCGATGTCAACGCCGATTCCGACCATTTCGCCACTACCGCCACCACCGACGCCGGCCTTAGGCAGCGCGAAGAGCAACGTCATCGAGTACTCCTTTCTGGTGCCGACGGCAGAGCCATCACCGACAACTCGGTCGACGGCTTCAAGTCCATTGCCAGCGGTCCAGTCCTTCATCCCAGCCAGCCCCGGCAACGTTTCAAAGACGAGTGCCGATGGTCGTGAATCGTCGACAGTGTCCGATGACGGCAGCACTGGGGGCGAAGCTGGCTCTTCTGGCAATGGCAAAAAGTGTGAATATGCCGTCCTCAAAATGAATGATAAGTAATCAGTTATTTGCATATCGCTTACTGTATGTATCTAGCTTGCTTAGCTTTTTGTTTATAGTTATTTTAATAATATATTTTATGCGAAATGAAAGAAAGATAGTCAAACTAAGTAAGTCAATATGCAATTTACAAGGCAACAGTTGGCATAGCAATGCTGATAAGAGTCTGATGTAAAGTTAGCTAATCACAGACGGTAGCAAAGCGTGTTGTGTATCGTCAGCGGCGAGATTTGTGGGGTCGTAAGAAACAAAAGTCTCTGAAGTCGTCGAAATCTTCATCGAACGCGTTTTCAGCTCGATAGCTTCGATCGAACTGCCATTGGCGTTGGCATTTGCGGCATCTTTAGCAATCTGGATTTGGAAATCGTCATCGAAATCGTCCTCCAGGCCGTCTGGGTCCCATGAAAGTTCATCCAGAGCTGCGTCTCTCCATTTACTGTATCTTTGGCGAGTGTCTGGAAGTAATAGATAGCAGCTTAGATTGCCACCGTAGCAAAATGTTAGGATGGCTGCAGCAATTAGGATTAGCATGACGAACAGGAGGAATGTTTGAAGAAATGACCAATTTGCTGTGGTTGAAGACAGGTGGGAGAAGAGGTCTTCGCTGTTTGAGACTGGAAAATGGGTTACATTAACAATTGACACCTAATTTGGCAAAGTTGACTTACTTTCACAAAGTCCACCATGAAACAACGGCGTACACAAGCATCTTTGAAAGCTGGATCCACCAAAACTAACACACTGGCCGCCATTCATGCACGGATTTGTCGGACATTTCGGCAAGGTGGCTAAAAATTCTTCCGGCGTAATAGCCTCCTTTAATCGGAGCAACATTCTTAATTATCACGAGACTGTCTGCCGCTTCAATGAACGCAGCACAAGTCCGACTGATAACACTGAATTGGATATAAGCATGTTTCATCCGGCGCGTTCTTCTGTTTTTATAAGTCCGTGTAATCTTAATTTACAGCCCCTAGACCCCCTCTCCGGGTCATAATCCACTAGGAGCCCAGATTTTCTTAAAATGGGCGTGCCCTTCCACCTCTCAGATGAAATTTTAATCCGTTAACCTCTCCAAACGCATCAAAATACGACAAATAGGCAGACCAGGCCATCTTGGAGGGCCAGAAACCAGGACCACTGTCGTGGCATTTCCGGGCGGAAGCAAAACTTACAAAAGTTATTCAATGGCAGGCAGGCGGATGCAACTTCTTGGATACAGGCTGTGCCGGCTTTACACACGAGTGACGCGCAATGGTCGATTATCTGAAATGCGGGGGTATTGAGGAGAGAATTCATGGTAATGAAGGGGGTGATTCAATGGGCTTCCGGGCTTTTGTGTTTGCAACATGGGGTTTCAGTTAAAATTGGAGCTTTTGGCGATGAAAACGCTTGTCAGGTAGTCATAAAAAGCTAATCTCGGAATAGAGAACGGCAAAATTAGCTGTTAATGAATGAAGCTTCAGAAATAACGTTAATGAAAGTTCAAAAATAGAAAAGGGGGCGATTGTTATTTGTTTTTTGGTTACTTTGAGATGGATTTGGGATGTTCAAGAGTTCAATTTAAATCAAAGAGCGATAAAAATTGCAGTTTCTCAGATTTGAGGGGTCAGAGGCTCACTTTTGAGGGTCAATTTCGCTCAAATTTGAGAAAAACTCACTTTAGTTTGACAGTGATCACCCGTAAATGAAGGCGAACACATGCAAATGTAGCCGGAATCTGTGGTACTGTTGCCGTTGACGCCGATTCCGATACCATGGCTCGATCGCGGAGATGTCTCGATGCAGATGCCATCGTTCCAGCACGGATACGCGTCGCAAACGGAGCCCTCTGCAAGGACACGCGGGTGATGAAAGCGTTGATGGAAATGGTAGAAGAAGCGGTGATACCGCAAAGGATCAAGAATCACCATAGACAAGTTGGGATGACACCCCGGCACTGACGACGTCGGCAAGCGTCTGGACGGCTCCGGCGAAATCGTCGTTCTCGAGCGGTGGCATGGTTTGTGAGCGTTGATAACGAGGGGGGAGGTCGGTTCAGACAACACGAAAGCGGGAAGGATGGATGCCCTCGAGGCGTCTGTTTATCGGGAACAAACTCAATTAGACACGACGCCGACTGAGGACAAATTGCGGTTTTTCAATGTTATCACTGGGCAGAACACCTCAATTAAGGGCAGGGTTTGAAACAATTGACAATTGTCTACAGACACGAATGGCAAAATGGAGGTCGAGAAAAGGGCAAAACCGCAATCAACCTAAAAGACACGCAATTCTGAAGGTTGAAACATTTTGCCTCCAAATAGTGCGTCTATTTACCACTTTTTGGCTAATCACCTCGTCTTGCGTCGTCAAAATCGAAAGCAAAAGGCCTAAAGGAAACCAAAAAGGAACCCCCTGAAGGGCTGTCCAGCTGAGGCCGAGACAGGTGCAGTAGACATACGTTTCGGGTGATGCCCTCAGGCATGGCCAAAGCCGCCTGCCGACACACTGCAAAATGCCGCAGGGGAAGGGCGACATGTCTCGACCGGCGGTCATGTCAGTTGTCATAACCGTTTTTCGCGGGAGAACGGAAGGAAAAGCAGCTCCTCCGGTTGGTCTTTTTGTATCTAAGCATAGCTTCGAATTCGGATAAGACAGGCGAAAGTGTGCCGGCAACCGACGGAAGCGCTCCTGAGTTTTCTATCGGTTTCGGAACATGAATGCCATGTTTTCCACCAGACCAGTCTGAGCCTTCGGAATCCGATTCGCCCGCGAAGAACCCTAAAATAAGACCCACCAGGGAAGGGTGTATCTTTCTTCCTTTCGGCGTAAATGCGTTCCAACTTATAACTCAGGCCTTTTTTGGGTTGAATAGCCTCCCCTTCCGAAGCCTCAAATCAACCCCCCGGGAGATGGATGGGCCACCCACCCTCAGGGCATGAGCACGACAACCAATGTGTGGGGAAAAAAGTTTATGGTAGACAGATATACGAAGATATGAGATATGTGACATTGAAACTGGTCGTATCTTCAATTGTCAATGTCCATGTTTTTAAATCTTAGAAAAAGCCACAGTAAAACAAAAATGGCATAGCCTTACTAAAATTGAGCCTTTTGAAGCGCTCGTAAACGATACAGCTACCACCACTACACAATGAACTTCCTGTCGACGACAACAACCGCACCCTTTTTGCGGCGGCAATTCGCGCCTTCCAATTATGCATGATAATCCGAGCGCTTCGAGCAAGTGCCAACTTTCGCTCCCAAATTACGATGAATACTCTAACTTAAATGCATGTGCATTTTTTTAGAAGTCATGAGAAGACTATACATAGCTCATATCCGTTTTTAGTTTTAGTTTTAGCCCTCGGGAAAAATAATGTTCGACACCAAAGACCGCCTTCCATCCCAAGAGGGGCGCGCAAAGCTTGGCTGCTGGCATCGCCGCTTGTGTTTTATCGCTTCACGCACGGGATTTGTACTGATCTTGGCTCCGCGTTTAACCCAGTCAGCTTTCGGATCGGGCCCTGAGCCAGGCATAAGACGGAGCCGTAATGTTTCTATTTTAGCTTCGAACCAAGAGGGTTTTGAAGTTGATGAGTGTGTGAATGTTGCGCCTTACACCACTACACCATGGGCGCAGGTCTCAAATTTTGCTATTTTCGGTGTACTTTTACAGCTTTTACGCACATAATAAATCTTGTAAACGTCAAAAAACATACTACATTACGGAAGTAATAACATTATCTCCACTACGTAGTCACGCAAAGCTACAACATGACTCAAATTCCTTTCATGATGCAACAATTGTCACGGATTATAAACAAAAAACTCAATACACGCACACTTTTGAGGTAGCACAGATTTATCTCTTCCAAAATCGAAGTTAAACCTCCAATAAATCCACTATTACTCGCCAACACAAAAACACATCACGAAACAGAAATTGTCATCCAATAACATAAAAACCCACATTTTGGATACCCACCTTGCTCAAACTGAACTCACACTTTTTACCGAAAAAGTTGTTTTCTCCATTCGCCGAGGCAGAAAAGCATTTAGTTTTTGAGTGGAACTCTTTAAAAGTAAGTGAAAAAAATGAGAGAATGACAAATCGGCATCGACAAAAAGTTAAATGCTTACATTTTTCGCGAAAACCAGAGGCTAAGCCATTTGCGGTCGACAAACTTTGAACAAAAGATGTTTAAACATAAACAATTGCGTCAGAAATAGCATAACGATGTGGAACATAGAAAAAAACAATCACAACACATTAGTCTGTCTTACAGGAATTTAGAAATTGCATGTTTTACTTTTGCTGCATAGATAATTAAAAATGGCATTTAAGTTTAAACATTCCAATGTAAAAAACTGCAAAATTAAGTGTAGTAATTTGGGAAAAAAAAGTTGAAAACACTTATGTTGTATTTTAAATTGATGCTCGTAACGTCAGAGGTTGGTTTTGTATAAGATTTTTTTGCAAAATTAAGGAAAAACAAGCATTAATGCTGTTACGTCAACAATTTAACAAATGGAAACCTAAATGCTTTACTTGTCTGACCAAAGCAAACTAAAAGCTGAAAAACTGCAGATAAATAAATGGAACCATATTGGATAGAAATTAGCTTTCCATTTTCGCGGATTCTGAAGACCGGAAAGTCTTGGAAAATCAGTTGTTTACGCGAACAACGTTCTTTGTTTGTCGGGAAGTCATGGCAGAAATGTACTTGCTTTTGCTTCCTATCCATCAAAAGTGACGATGATTAGGGGGTTTGTGTTTTTTGGTTGGCTGTTTTTGCGGTATACTGTAATTTTACGATGCCAAATTGGAACAATAGTATAGTAAGTATAGCTTTTATTGATATTTGACTCATTCAAACCAACATGATAACATTTTTCCAAAGAAATATACTCTGCAGTTTAAGTTTAAAATTTTGTTCCACAGTAATTGAATTGCATTGAAAAAAAAAACGCGAAAAACCGGCAATGCGACACGATAAATTGAATCACTCGGGAGTAACAGGGGCTTCTTTCCGTTTTCATTGTTCACTGGGATTGGCGGTGGCATGGCCTGGACTTAATTTAAGCCGGGAAATAAAGGAATTTCGACGGTTAAACAACAACTAATTTTAGGTAATGCATGTTTTGTTCCGGAATCAGGAGATGGTGCACACCGAGGAGACGGCATGTGCGCGTTTTTTGAATTTATCCTTGACTTTGGTCGGACTCGGTGGGTTTGAGGGTAGATTCGGCACGCTTGGGGCATCATAAGGCTCCACGATGGTTGTCGTTGAGAAGCCATCAGAGGACGAGGAGCTCGAAGTCACGGAGTTGTGGTTTGACATGCTTTCACGGCGTTTTGGGTCCTTGGATTTGGATCGACGACCTTTTTGGAGTGGTTTCAGCTTGTTTGGATTCAGATAGTTGACGGATCGGATGAGGTCTTCGATGAGGGTCCGGGCACCGACGGTAGTGAATTTGGAGACTGATATGCTGATGAATTCGCAGTCTGGACCGAAGAGTTTTGCCATGTCTTCACCCTGGAGGAAATTATCGATTAGTATTGATTGAATTGGCTGAAAAAATGTAAAAACAAACCTGTTCATCAGTGATTCGCTCATTATCATGCGCTTCAACGATTTTCTCCATGGATCGTCTCCGTCTTCGCAATTTCGACATATCTTCACCGGATTCATAGCCCTCACTGGAGCACTGGTCGCCATCGAGGTCATCTTCGACGACTTCGTCCTCATTGCAGATTAGTTTGATGGGTTTTGGTCGAGATTGCGTTGCCTTCTGAAAGTTTTCCTTTCAAAGTTGCCTTCCAAATGTTGAAATTTCAACTCACAGATTTGCCATTCTTCTTCCCCGCCTTAAAATCATCCGCAATACTCGACAATTCATGAAAACTGCCCACACTTAAGCAAGAATAGCACAAAATAGCCGCATCAGCCTTTCTAATCGACATTTCACGCGCACCCGTATGTGCCATTCCTGGGTCATTCAACTCGATCATGCATGGAACATCATCGACAACCGTTTCGAGGTACCAGATATCCTTGTATTGTGGGTGTCTTTCGAATCTGTCTACAGCTGAGCATAGTTTATCGAACTGAAAAAATGATTACTGTAATGAGCATCGAGCAAATCTTGAACTCTTTTTTTACATTTTACATCCGTTTGCTTTCGTAATTATCTTTAGCTTAACTTAAGTTAGCCCAGGTCTGAACTCGTGAACCGCCTAACCTCAAAGCTTATGCAAACAACATTTCCCCGTCTCTTACTTTTAAAAATCGTCCCTAGACTTCCAGAAAACTCGGCATTGTCAAAAAGTTCAAAGGATGTTCAAAAGCCTTCCCGAAAGCAAAGAACATTGGGGTAACTGTCGTCACAAAACACACATTTCAACGTGATTCGGAATCGGAATTTGAAACCTTTTTTTCAACATAGTTTGAGGGTTATGACTGTTTGTAGTTCAATGGAAAGGATGACATGACATTCCACGACCTTTACAACGTTGAATATCGGCCATGTGATGTCATGTATAGCAAAAAAGTTGCATAAATCGCCCGTGGCGCATCTGGCTACTCGTCAATTGCAAAGATGCGTGTCACCTTTGCAGCCGGATGCATGAAAAGCGAAAGTCAATCAAATCTCCTGTATCTACGCGTAAAAAAGTACAAGTGCACCCCTGGAGTCCACCTCAAGCTCACACATTGCAAGCATCCTATAGAAACGTACTTGCAATTGTGCAAATATTGGGGGAACCTTTTGTAGTTTCTCCGAATACCCCATCATCACATTTCGTCGGAAAGGCATGGTTTTAGTATGATTTATCCAAAAAAGAGATCACTCACCAAGCTGGCTTTATGATGAGATCCCAGAAAGAGCAATCTGTACTCAACTACCTTTGGGACTTCATTCTTTTTGTCGATTTGTGACTCGGCTGTCATCTTTGCGGCTAAAAATATACCCAATGTAATCAAAACCAATGCACACAATTATCAGGAAACCCCCGAAAACTCGTCAAAGTTGGGTAATAGCACGCAATACGGGCATGGAACGTGGAACGAAAAAAACACGTTAGTGATACTCTAAAGCTCTAAAGTGCAAATAAATGAAACATATAGGCTATACTTACAAGAAAGTGTGAAGTTACTTAAGTAAATGTAAATCGTATATCTAAATACAACCTTCGAACCTCGCTTTTTTTGTTAAAAGTCAGAAAAGGTAGACATGAATAGCGAAATAGCGAAACCATAAAAGAAAATCCAAACTAACGGGAAATTCGAATGCATTCTGGGGCAAAAAAAAGTTTTTAAGAAAAGAAAAAAGTGTTTGCAATGCCCTTTGTATGGTCATGTTGGGGCCACTGTTCTGTTTATGTTTTTTGCGACAGGTAAAAATCGACGTTAAATTGACAAAGGTGTTGAAAGTTGACGTTTTTGGAATGGGTTTCGGCTTTTTTGAGGGTCGTGGAATCTATTTCAAGCATGGGAAATGATAATACTGATGGGGTCGAATGCAAACAAAACTTATTTGTGTTCGAGACTGGTTGGAAGCGTTGAAAATTCTGCTAATTACCGGAAATAATGGTGTAATTTGGAAAACTTGAAAGGCGTTAGAGGAAGAACTGATGAAATCGTATGGTTTAAATGTTCAACCTTACTGCTGATAAGAAGGAGGAACGAAATTCGATTCGACCGGCGACAAAGTACACAAAAACGAATTTCACCCAAGCATGGCCATGTAGTGATAACAACCGCTCAGCCGGGTCAAGGAAGGTCTTTGACGTCTGGTTTGGTGGACCCATCCGTGGGAATTGAGTTGTAAAATTTGACGACAGTCTCGTGGTTTGGGCGGGGCAGGGCTGGCTATCAGGTGTAGCCCATGATCTCTGATTTGTTGTCAATGTCGCGCAATTGGAGGTAAAAAGGACAAAATCAGAGGGGAAACATGCATCTATGGATGTTGTTTGCGCTTGTCTATGCTTAGATTCTTGAATATTGGTCCTTGGTTGACGTGAATCCGCCTCGCCAGCCTGAGCCCATCGAGAATGATGGTCTGTTTTTAAAGTTTTTACGTTTTGTGTCGTCTGCGAACAACAAACTATTCTTTTGAAACTTATGATGTAAGCTTATGTTGGAAAAGTTTGTTGATGGACGTTAAAAAACGTGAGTACCAAAGAACATTAACCAGCCAGACGGACTGTGTTAACTGTGGATTGGTGTCGAATACATTGGGAGGTTAGCACACACTACATATACCTGGGAAGTGAAATCGGCTTTGTCAAGGATCAAAACGACATGGGTATGAAGGGATTCACGCGAGAGGACGGAATAACCAGTGAGCAAAGGTACGTCGAATAACATCTTCGAGAAACACGGGATCCCAGCACCACCAGCCAACCCATCCGGGAAAAAAAGGTAAAGAGTTTGTTTAGTTTTTTACGCGCGAGACTTTGTGGAGCTTGTTGAAACAAAACTCTAACCCGAGACCCGACCTCACACGCTCTGACAGTCCCGTCCGTCGAGCCTAGAGAGGTGACAAACCTCGCCAGTTTGGTCGAACTGACTTCAGGAAGAAGGAAGGGATGAGCACAAATAGTCTGTCTCCGCTTGTGCATGGACATATTGTAGTTTCAATTGGGCGGGATCGAGGAGACAAACCCTTCGACCTTCCGCCAATCCGTCAAACTCCATCAAAATTCCCATAAACTTCTCCAGACAAGTGCCATGGCACCACGCGGGGGAAGTGCACCGACACCCAGCAACCAAACTGCAGTGCAACTAAAAAAAAAGAAAGAAAAAATACATATCCACGTTGCCCTGGGGTACTGGACTACCTTGCTCCATGTCCCTGTCACAACAAAGGCACATACACATTGGCGGCGCCGACGGAATTGGCATTTTTGACGGAGGAAAAAAAGAGAAAAACAAACAATGTCGTCAAAAATGTGCAACTATGAACTCGAAACCTGCATGAACCAAGCACACTTTTTCACAGAATTTGCAAATCCGACATTCGAGAAGAAATGAACAAATAGACGATCACAAGGTAAAAAAGGCAAAATTAAAATGTTCACAGAACATAAAACCCATAAAACCGCATATAGTTGGGGCCATTCAATTACAACAAACTTATATAAGCTTTCTTTTTCAACAAAACTAGAAAGGTTAACAGAGTGACGCTAAGCGAGACCTTCAAGATGCTCTCCACCTTCGCCATTTACAGGCAAGTTTCAGCAATGACTCAATCCACCAATTGAGCGTTATTTTGACGTTTGCGTCACAGTTTAATGGAGTGAAAAACTTGTTTTATGCTTTGTGGATATAAATATAACTATGTAAAGCTAGAAAAAACAAAAACAGTGTGACGGAAAACGATTATTTTATCATCATTATCCAAAGTGCGTCGGTAAATGGCTTCTCGAATGCCGTAGAACGATACCTGTAATCTAGTTTGTGCATTGGCGCACTGGGAAATTACAGAGGCTTAACAATTGGGGTAATTTACAAAAGTATAAAAAGATTGTGGGAGGGTGGGTTATTTTAGATTATGCACGTGAGGTAATAAAGATACAAAAAGGTAAAAAATAGAGTAATTACGGTTTCCGAGGACAAAAAAAGTGGTAAGAATTGTGGAACGAAATTATCAAACAGCGTTCATGTGGGCTGATTCATGTGAATAAACAAAGATTGAGAGAGATATGTGTTCCAATGTTAACGTCTTGAAAATATAAAGCGTAAAAAAAAGTTACCAAACAGTTAGCCGACAAGAAGTAAGCCGATATTTCTAGGTAGTCACTTTTTTGCGCACATAATATTACCATTGAAATGGTACTTCGGCCGAAAAGTGTAGCCAGGCTTAAATAACCGACTAAAAACTCAATCTACCCAAGTTGAGCCTTTTTAGCTGCCTTGAGCAAAGCTAACCTGTCCAAGCGGAAGTTTTAACACCCCGTAAAATAAACACCAAAGAACAAGTGACCCGCACAAGACACCAGGTTACAAACTCGACCTTGTCCAACCTCCATTCAAAGTCTAAAATCATCATCCAACTATACAAATATCCATGGATACAGTACCACGCCGGCCACCTCTTTGAATTCGTGCACCAAGCCAAAACACTCATTGAAAATCCACAACTTTGTGCCAATAGCCTCCCAAAATTGGAATTGCAAATGCGTCTGTGTTGCCTGACCTCTGGGAAGCCCGACAATGTCATCAAAATGGAGAGATGGAAGACAAGTCTGCGTCAACAAGACTCTCGTGTCACCTGTAATAATGGCCCCCCAGGCCAAAGGGGAAATTTATGTAATCCAATAACACGTCTAAAAAGGAGCAGCAAAATACTTTTACCAGTGTGAGAAAACACATTATTTCAAGTTCGTCGGGGCCTACAGGTGAGGTCAGCGGTCCTATCAAATTATATGTGGTGCATGGAAAATGATGAATAACACCTGTTGGCATAACAATTATGTCAAAGTGCGACGAGATCGCGCAGAAAAATAGCAGTTACAACGTCATTGGATATTTACAGGCCTATAGCTAAACTTAAAATAGCTAAACTTAACAATATTTATTAACTTTATATACGCCTTATAATGATGTTTCAACTATTTCGACATTATAAGTGTACGGTATGCAACATCAAAATTACTTTTTCTTAGAAACTTGTACAGTATGCTGACTATAATTGCACTCAAAGCGCACTTTTAGCACAATGTGAGCACAAACGAGTACAAATTGATCGTGTTGTTGCATTCAATTTGTGATTACTTCATATCAGGAAAAAAATTGCTTTGATTTCGGTTCACATTCGTTTTGTGCTTTCACCGTTTTCCATATTGCTCTTTGTTCCAGTCTTACATTGCACATGGTCTTGACATTACTCAATGATATTGACGTAAGGTTTTGTTTTGATCAACTTCTATGCAATTTTAATGAGTCTTAATTTTGCTCGAAGCAGCTTAAAGGTGGTTTTGCGTCATTTTGAAAACTGATCTCAATCGGTCTTACGTTTTCGATCAAACTTCCCTTTTGAAAAGTGCATTGATGGCGTTTGCTATTGTGATCATTGAAACAAACAGCTAAAAAATTAGGTTTCCATTAATTTGAACAAAATGAAAATTTCAAATAAATAAATAAATAAAAAATATGCAAAAGAGGCAACTCAATTGACAAGTAGAAACTACGACCGTCATACCTGCGCAAATTATCGCCACAATCGATTGAGGTCAAGCATACATGGCCGCCTAGCCATGGGGAACACGGCCATAGTTCTGTTCCACATCAGGAGCATCATTGTGTGGTTGCGTTCATCTCGGCACTTTTGCGCGCAGTTTATTGCGATACCGTCATCCAAACTTATACATTTTTGTCCTTTTAGCTTTTCCACCATGGTCGTCGAGTTTCAAGTCTTTGATCAGAAACGCGTTTATACCGACTATCATCTAAAATCCCTACTACGAGAATGGAATCAACTGAAATCGCGCTTCGAAGCCAAATTGACCACCCGTATTTCACCCGTGATTAAGCCATTACTGCTCAAAAGTTTATTAAAGCTGCGGAAACGCATCGAAAGCAGTGTACATAATCTTCAAAGTGTGTTACTCTACACAACTTTCTTGCTAAGAACTCAAAATTATCAGGGTTACAAACTGCATCTTTTGCTAGAAATACATGCTTCTCCTAACTATGGTTTTGATCTGTTTGATACCGCTACTAAAGCGCAGTATCACATTGATATTTTGCGCGAAAAGCTTAAACAAGTCGATCCCATTCCGTTTAAAAAGCTTCCCTATGAGTTCCAAAACCGATTAGTAGCGTTGTTCCCAAAGAAAGATTTGGTTAAATTCAAACTGGCCGAAAAAACTGCAGCAAAACAAGTAATTATTCGAGGACCATTTTACGACAGTTTGGAAGTCGTTGAAAATGAGGATGACGCTCAACAGGTGGAAAAGCGGAATGCCGCTCACGGCAGAACAAGTGACATCGTGTATTTCAATGACCTTCTAAAGCGGAACAACGTCTTTATCCTACAAGAGCTATCTTTTCAAATTCATTCGATTGAAAAGTTTGACAAAGCTATCGAAGTCGTTTCTGGACCTTATAAATTCTTGGAGCTTAGAGGCGTGTATACTTGGAGACAGGCAGTCAAACTGATGGGACGCAGCAGCGAATTGTTATATATTACCATGGAAGGATTGCAACTTGAATTGGAAGAATTTGATTCCTTTTTTAGAAGTGTCAGAAGATGGCTGAAAAATAAAGACAAGTTTGCTGTGTAAGTATTTCAATCAAAATCAAATGATTGCTTTCAATGCCCTTTTCAGATTTCAAATTGACGGCGTTCATTTACATCCGACTTTTCACCAACGTTTCAAAGAGTACATCGAAAGTAGAACAATTTATAAGGTTTTCTTGAAGGACACTTATTCGTTTGTTTGTGTGGAGCCGAAGTTGTAATTTTTAATGGTTTTTGTTTTGATGTTTTTGTTAAATAAAGTTTGAGTCATTTCTTAGGTATTGTATTTTATGCGAATTTCATTGAAAAAATCTTTATTTGAAGTCATGAAAAATGCGTCGAAATTAAATCGCAAATTAGTCCAGTTATGATTTTATTTCCGATTTGACCACGATTTCATTTTGTAATAATTTGACGTCAAATAGTCGTTAGACTTTGTCAAATGTGTGCTTGTACTTCCGCTTTGACGTTTTGCACGTGTTTTTGAGCAAGTGTTGGTTGTACGATGATAGCCTTGACTCAAGATGTGCCAACTGGGATTACACAAAGAAACGTTACGTTTTTTTAAGTTGAGCAAGAACGGGAATTGGGTTGTCGTTCCTTTGGCCAAGTTACCGGTGATGAATCTGCTTGATGGTTGTCAGTCATCGGTCAGGGCGGGTTTATCACCGATGGAGACTAAAGAGTCTGCTATTAGTTAGTTTGGAGCAGTGATTGGGGTAGGTGTAGTTGGACAATTGTTGCTCTGACTTGATTTTCGTCAGAGCAACACTTCTTTATTTTGCTTTTGACACTTTTTGCATGTATGTACTGACGATGCATGTTTTTTTAAAATTAAGGTGAGTTACAAATGTAGACGATTCCTTGTAGAGAAGACTTTTTCATTACAAAATGTCCCAATTTCGGTTTGTACTACTCTTTTTTTTTAATTTAAGCAAGTTTTTGCACATTTTGACCACCAACTGATCACCCAAATCGACAGTTCCACCCAATCCAAGCAACCAACTGCCCCGGTCGATCGCCTCAAATCTGCCCAGAGGCATTATCCATCGAGCAACAGCCCCCGCAACATTGCTGCTGGCCACTGAACTGAATTACAACCGACAAAAAGTCCGCTCCCGGCTGAGCTGAGCTAACTTTCTCTTTGCTCTCAAATCTCAACCAAAGACAATCCGCAAATCTCTGACAAGTCCAACTACACCAAAAGCTCACTATGCTGATGCTTTATCCCGCATTTCCCAGCCTTCTTCAGTTTTTATGTCACTACGAAAAACCCGGAAAAGCAGAACAGACATACCACTTACCTAATGAGCTTGCCTCAGGATAGGGCGCCAAAGGGGTAGTCCGTGTACCTACCTTTTGTCTGGATAAGTCTACAGTCAGGTATAAATCAATGTTAGCTTACTCAAGACAGATAAGATGCATACGTCAGGCTCGCGGAAATCCGATGACAGGTGTCTTTTTTACCTTTTGTCTATGTGACCTCGGGGTAAGGGCTCTGCGGTTACTTACTTAAGCTTGTCATTCGATCGCTTTTCGTGCTTAAAGTGCACTGATAGCAGCCGTTTTCTGGATGGGAATGCTTTTTTGAGGGTTAAGCTTCATTTTGAATAGTTTTAGTATAGTTTACCTTTAAAATTTTAACTCTTCAACTTTTGAAACATTTTAAATCGCATTTTTTTTTATAAAGATGTAAACGTTCATGCTGGCGGACCGAAGGGAAAAAGTTAAAATATTATTATTCAGCGCCAAAAACAACCTTCTGTTTACCTTAAACATTCCAATCAACTGTTTTGCCACATTTCAACTTGTTTTCCCCACTCTAACCATGCCACCGACCGACCCCCTCCGCGTCCATCAATCGCATTTCTTTCTGTTTTTCCACTATAGCCAGCGGCATTTCGATCTCAACCCTGCAAATCGCTCCCGTTTTTCAGTCCCCGATAAAAATCGACAGCTCTGCAATGCCGGCCCCTGCCACCAACGCCCCGCATCCCGTCATTCCCGAAGACCAATTGGTGAGTTACCCCTATTTTATTTACTGCTAAACCTATGAGCTTTTATTCGTAGCTCATAGCCTTGTCAATCGACATCTCTATCGGGTCAATTGATACGTCTGGTTTCGAGAAATAGGACCCCAACGTCAATAAACTTCTTTAAAACTACAAAAAAGCATCACTTATTATGCCCTTGAATAAAACTCCCCACTTTTGACCTCAAGTATTTCCCCTCGGGACCCAAGGTGACGCAATTACCCACCTCGAAGGCTTTGAATTGCACAGTTTCGTCTGCGGCCTGACAAACCACTTCAAACTTGAAGCATTTCGTTTAAAATAGTGGGCGGACGTTCTCTGTCAACAGAGATCAGTGTCGCGCAGCTTTCGAGGAGACTGTTGACTGTTTGCAGGCCTTTTTTTAACACGGCGTTCGCGACCTTTTTTAGGAACAAGGGGGAGAGGCCGACCCCCAATTT
>KB455041.1:34062-100899 GCA_000341325.1 Panagrellus redivivus
TGATCGTCGAGACGACTACGGTCGCCGATCTCGCCACTATCGCGATGATGCTGGTTTTGAAGAACGATCCTTCCCTTGGCCTCCTATGGGACGCGTTAAACGCTGTTTTGGATAAACGGCAAAAAAATCCATAATTTTCTGACAATGTCAAATAAAATTGTCGTTTATTTAAATAATTAATTTAAAGTAAACACGATTATTTTAGTTATTGCTCCGTTAAAAAAATTGACCGTAAACACTGGCCAACCGCTACGTTGCCCTTCGATAGCGCCCACATTGCTGTCTCGCTCATTTGAATTTATAACACAGCAGAATTGATGTTATCTTGTACATTTTTTATTGATTGTTTCTTATATACTTCCATGCGATGAAAATTCCAATTAATTAACGTTTAGAGTTTGAGTATTCAATGTTAGATAAGTTTCATCACAACGTATTTTGCAACACTCTACGTAACGGCTCGACGGTTGCCAAGTTTGAAGAACGCACAGAAACACGGAGAAGTTGTAAAACGGCAACTTGAATTGATCTGAATGGAAGTTTTAAGCATAATGTACATTTGTAAAACATGTTTACTTATTGAGTGCAATAGACAACACAGGACTGATACCGCAATTCAACGTCCATAACATGTTTATTGAAAATGCTGAATAACTGCTGTCAGGCATGTAGTATTTGTGAAAATGCCAATGAATTTCTTTCACCGTTGTAAAAAGACACAACACGGATGCCTAATGAAGTAAATTTTCAACATATTAGGTCTGTGCGAAAGTTCGTGCCATATTACTGCACCAATTTTTTCGGGGTTATTCAAGCCGATTTTTGCGACGTTTAGGTATGTCACAGAAGGTTATCTAAGGTATTTTTTGAACACGAACAGTGACGCCAGCGCGCTTCTGCCATCGTTATTTTTACGCCGACAAAAACCACCCATGAAGTCCAAACCGTCGACGTTGTTCAGTGCCGTCAAAAAGCGTGGTAGGCCGCCGCCGTCATGAGAGCTATAGCCTCAACATCCCCTTTGATGATTCCCCTTTGATCAGACACTGATAGCTTCATTTGCAAAAGAAACCTTTTGAGAAGCGCAATGACTTCAAAAATGGGTTTGGACCGGATTTTTTCCTGAATCATTCCTGATGGATAGAATCCGAACTGCGGTTGTTAATAATAGCATATGTGTATGCTAATTATTTAATAAAAACCCAGTTTTGGAATTGGAAAAACAAAAATTTCTAATTGGGCGCGCCGAAACGTGGCACGAACTTTCGCACAGACCTAATACTTACTCATTATTAGCGTGAGCTTCATTCAACCGCGTGATTTTTGTCATGATATCCCAAAATATATACAATTTGTTTTTTGCAGGTGAACGTGCGCGTCTTGAGTCCTTGCTTCTGCACGCCTTCCACTAAAACCGTCAGCGCTACAATGGAAATGGACCTTCTGACGGAGAATCAAGCTCTCAAGGCCCAAATCAATGATCTCAAAAGCAACCTGGAAGCTGAACGCAATGCCCGAGCCGAGACCGATCGTCATCACGCCGAGCTTGTAGCCATCTACCGAAGTACCATAGACTGGTGCGAGAAAGAAAGAAGCGCCCACTTAGAGCACATTCAACTCCTTGAAAAGCAGATTGAAGATAACAAGACTAATTCGCTGCAAGAACGGCTTGAGGCTCTGGAGAAACTTGCGATTACGCTGGAATCCCGTAAATTTGAATGGAGCGGCACACGGGTACAGAATCGAGAAGTCGATGACAGGGATTCCTCTGAAAAGGTCAGTTTCTCACTGTCGCTCTGCATTTACAACTTTTATATTTTAGTGCTCCGAAAACGTCACACTTGATCCACCGACAGTAAATGATGACTGTCAAGAGTCGTCGGCGGCCGAACCCTCAAGTTCCAATAAATCGGAGGGTTCTGCGGTTATTGTAAGTGCTTTAATTAATCACATACCCAATTATGCACAAACTGTTGAGTGTTTCATCAAAATCCCAACCATTCACTAAATTTTTGGTTTTCGCCATCCATAAATTAGTTAGTTATCATGCGCTTTTATTCATCTTCGTACGTTAATGCTAACTAGTCTTACACAGGCGCAAGTGTTTCCTTGGAAAGTGTTCGTTTTTGCTTGGAAAAGTTGGGTGAACTTTTCCTGCAAGAACACCGCTCTTCCAAGGATTTTCGACGAATCCAAGCAAAAACGCACACTTTCCATGGAAACGCTTGCGCCTGTGCACTGCCTTTTTTAACTGCCAATGTGCCATTGGTGTGGCATAAAACACAACCTCGCGCTTAGCTACTCTTAAATAATTAACGTTCTCTTTTGTTTTTCGGTATTCTGAATAATCTTTATTCGAAATTCTTGGAGTTTGTCAAAGAGTTGGCCAAGTTCTGCGGTAACTTCTTACGGGAGCTCTGAGATGAAATTAGGTTCACGTCCCTGCACTTTCTTCATCAGTTTTTAAAACTTTCCTAAAAGCGTTCTTAAATTTGTATTCTTTTAGAAACTCGGATTGAACATGCTCCTAAGTGGACAACGAAAGATGAACTTG
The DNA here is from genome assembly GCA_000341325.1 of Panagrellus redivivus. Lineage (NCBI taxonomy): Eukaryota > Metazoa > Nematoda > Chromadorea > Rhabditida > Panagrolaimidae > Panagrellus > Panagrellus redivivus. The sequence continues at coordinate 36,617 of KB455041.1, forward strand.
GAAGGCATAATGTCGCTCTACACGGAGTTTCACGCCAAGGAAGACTTCGACGATGCTGACGATGGTTGGAAGAAGTATTTTGTTGAGGTTGTCACCTGCGAGTTGGATGGCAAACTTGATAACGTTTCTGCCGTGGCTCAGCGTCTTATGAATAACGTGCACATCGAGCAGTTTCAAGATCCCGTGGAAGGGGTGCATGTTGAGAAGTCGCAGTTTGACAAAGAGGAACTCAAGTGTTTAGAACTAATTTGCGATGCTTTATGCATTGATTTCAAGGCTAGCTAGTCTTCAAGTCCTTTTGCTGTTTGTTTGTTTTTTGAAGTTTAGGTTACATTATCTGTTTTTGGTTGGGTAATAAAAAAAGAAATTTTGAGTTGAGATCAGAGTTGGTGACCCAAGTACAATGCGATCTTATTGAATCGAACTTCGATAATCCTAAAAAGGTAAACATTCACCGAAAGTCATAAAATTACGATTGTTTTGTAAGTAAATTTAAATAGTATTCATTATGCTTCACATTTTTGTGCATAAATCTAATAATCATTAAAGTGATTTTGTGATTAAGTGAACATGATGTACAAATACTGTTCAAAAACCTATAAGCTAAAGTTTTCAGAAAACAACAATTAGGAACTATCGACTTCACAGTGGTCTAACCAGTTTTTGGTCTACTGTAACGCGTATACATTACTTTCCTTTGCTTCTTTTAAGTTAACAAAAAGACGAGTTGCCTAAGCCATTGTGTCAGCAGCAATTCCATCGACTTCAAACTCGTGTTCCTTCTGAAGTTCTTCAAGTTCGACCTTCGTTTGATGATCGTATTCTTGTGATTTTGCCCAATCTTGCACGTCACCGGAGGAGAAAAACACGAAGAAAATGGTGCTTGCAGCCGTGGTGGCAGCGATGATGAAGAAGATGGGGCGCCATTCTTCGAATGTACCCTAGAAAAGTATAAAGTCAACTTTTTAAAGGTGTGTTTTGACTAACCGTGCTTCTGAAGAATGAAACCATGATTGGCGTAATAACACGCGCAGTTATGCCACAAAGCATTGAAGCCGAGCTGATCATGCCGGTATAGGGCGGAGCGATGGAAAGCATGCTAGTGAAGAAGCCGCTGGAGGTAGTGCTAAGCGAGATTGCGACGAAACAGAACATAGTCAGTGTTAGGTACGGATTTTCACAGTTACCGTAGAAGGCGATGACAATAAACGCAAGAACAGTGACGGTTCCGGCTGAAAATCATCAGATTAACGTGGTAAAGTAAATAAAGAAAGTTTAAACATACAAAACGTTTGAGAAATCTTGCACGCAGCCGTCGGCGTTAACACTTTTTTAGCTTTCAAGTGGTCAATTGCAATAGCCCACATGAACTTCCAAAAGATTTCGACAAACGGCGGAATTGCGCCAAAAATACCATTCTAAAATCAAAATTATTGTAATTTGTAGCAAAAATTATTGCACTTACATCAACCGGGGACAAATACAAAACTTCTTTGTAGAAGGAAGGCTGATATGCGTGCAAAAACGTAATAATAATGTTCATACTGAAGGCACATAACAACAATGAGTAAAAAGCGGGGGAAGTGAGCATTGCCTTCCATGGTACTTCAAATTTGCGCTAAAACCAATTACCGTAAGATACTGTAAACAACCGGAAGCACTTACCGCATGTTTAGACTGCAGTTGAAGTTCAGGACGAGACAACAGGTACTCCCGTTCGCGCTTCGCAATTACATGACAGCCGTGGGGTGTCACTGGAGTAGTAAAATGCCAAACTGTCGTCCACAGAACACCAGCGGTTGCTAAAATGTGTATTTGTAAAAAGTAATTTACGAGTATTAATCAACGAACCGCAAGTGTAAAAAATGCTTGGCCATCCGAAAGAACTACTACACAAATAAGCGAAGGTGGGCACACCTGAAAGATCGTTTCGGTAAACAATAAGTAACCATAAAATTTTTTAAGTAATGAGTAATAAAATACCTAAAACACTGGCGAGAGAAAAACCGGATGTGTAGATAGTCGCGGCAGTACTTTTTTCGGCAACAGGAACCCAGAAACTACACATTTTGTTTACGGCAGGAATGACTAATCCCTAAAAACCAAAGGTTTGTTAATTAAAATGAATGTTGTTTAAATGCTCACGTCTCCGCAGCCCATGATGACCCGCATTATAAAAAGAGCAAACCAGCCGCTGTTAACAGCCAAATACGGTGTAGCGAATGTTCCAATCGTCAAAATAATGGCGGAAATTGAAGCCAAATGTTTTGGTGATTGGGTATCAGCGAGATATCCGGCAGGCAATATGGTAAGGATGGATCCGTAGAAAATGCTGGAAAAGAGCCAGCCTTGGGTAGTAGAATCCCAGAAGAGTGATCCCTAAAGTTGAATTTGTGATACTATTTTGGTGTTTAGTGACTTACGCCATAATCGTTGATAACGACATCGCCTTCATTTTGCGTCTTTCCACAACGTTCAGCTGCTCCAGATTCTTCTATGAGAGGTTCTGGTGGAAGCACGATGGAACTGTTATCCAAAATGGACAAAGATCTCAAATCAGCCAAGCGAGCATTCTTCTTTGCTAGCTCAGCTTGGGTGACAGCTGTCGAGTTCACCATGCAGGTCATAGCAACCCCCATGTTGATCCGCATAGACACAATCACGAAAAACCCGATCATCATGAGCAAAAGCGTATGAAGCCGACGAGAAAGAGGGTGAAAAAGCGCTAAAAACAACAATTCAATACAAGAATAGCAAAATTTCAAAACTAACGCAATTTCTGTGCCTCATAAATAGCCGCATCTTGAAGTAACACCGGTGACGGCGACATTGCCGTATGATGACCCGTTTTGAGCCTTAAAAGCACCACCAACTGAATTGAGTGTAATTTTAGTCGACAAGCACGATAAAAACGATGCAACAGTGACGCTGAAATGACGGCCGTACTTTAAGCCAGCTAAAGACACTGCGGGATCACAATTTTCATCGTTTCAAAACGTTGCTATGCATCCCAGCGTTCTCCTTCCCCATTCACAAAAAAATTGAACCCAGGCTTTCGATGAATGTTTGCGGTCGAGAAAAAATGTCAGAACGGCCATCACATTATTGAATGACCAGAGCTACATATTTATTTATTTTAAAGAAAACAGGAAGCTAGTGTCCTCATAGCGTGCGAAACATAAGAAACTATAGACCAATATGACGTCTTTACGAAATAAAGTTAAGTGAAGAGGCACCCCAACGATTTGACATGTGTAAAAAGAAAATGAGAATGCAACTAAAAACGTCGATAGCGCAATGGGCAATGGCAGCATTAGCTAAAGTACAGGGATTTAGGCAGCATGTTTTTATTCGCCCTTTAAGGAACCGCAATTTTTTAACAGCGTTCGTCTAGGCAGTTGCTCCCGTGAAGTCTGGAAACTAAATGATTCACAAGCTTGTACGTAATTAAGTAATCACTGATTTTATAATGTGTTTTGAAGCAATTGAAGAAATGGAAACAAGCAGACATGAACGTCTACCAGTAATGGAAGCCTTACACGACATATTAATTGCACATTTGACGAAAGTGTTTCCATGCGACAAGGGCAAAAAAATTGTGTTACATATTTTTTGCCATTTTTCATTCTAAGCTAACGTTCAATGAGTTCAGTTTTTATCCCGGTTGCTATGCAGTTTGTGCTTTCTATTTCATAGCGTTGAAATAAGCAATGAAAACATATTGGTCGGTGGTGCTACTCAGCTAGCAAGAGGTCTTTTTTTTCCATGCAAAACGTCTGCATCGACTGACCGCATTATGCCGGCTAGGGGGAGAGATAACTATATCATATAATTAAGAGCGATTGATGGTCTTTATGCAAGGCTGATAAGGGTGGAATGACAAAGAGGATAGAAGAACGGACACGTGTTTACGTTTTAAAAGAGCAAAAGCTAACGGTTGTCGATGAGGGTAGCAAATTGTTGGTCCAAATCGACAGTGGATCGAATGAGGTTCGTGGCGATCGGTTTGGTGTTAGCGGCGCTCTTCACGGGTAGGAAAATTTTGTTTATGTCCATGATTTGTCTAGGTCTATTTAATTTAAAGGTAGCGTCGCTCAAAGACCATGCGCAGGGCGTTATTATCCGGGTGCCAAAACTAATTTGGTCTGTGTCTGTAATGCTACTTATTGTGACGATGTACCTGTTATTGGAAACTTCAATGATGATGAAGCCGTGGTTTTTACGAGTTCTGCTTCGGGGGCACGATTTGAGCGCTCTATATTGAAGTTTGGGGCGTTGAAAGGTAATCATATGTCACGCAAACTTTATAACTGCGCAATTTTGTTTTACACTTTTATTTCAGATATGCCAAAAGCCGACACAAGTTTTAAATTTAATCCAAGTACCCAATATCAAGAAATCCTTGGCTTTGGAGCCGCTTTCACCGACAGTGCTGGAATAAATCTAGCTAAACTCGACTCCCGACTGGTAACAAACATAATCAAGCAATACTTTGACCCCGTTGACGGCTTCAACTATGTTATCGGCCGCATTCCGATGGCTAGCACTGACTTTTCGACGCGCGAATACTCCTACGATGACGTTGACGGTGACTTGAACTTGGTTCATTTCAACCTCACACTCGAGGATTTCAACTACAAAGTAAGCACAACACTTGTGGCGGGATATAATGATTAGGGTCAAAAAGCAATTAAAAAACATCCGCACTGGTTTAGATCCCTTACATCCAACAAGCTATGAAAGCTAACAAAAACTTAAAACTGTTCACGACACCTTGGTCGGCACCTGGCTGGATGAAAACGAATGGACGCATGAAAGGCGGTGCTCCCCTTCGTGGCAACGCTAACGGCCCATATTTTCAAACTTGGGCCAAGTATTTCATCAGGTATGAGAAAAATTACTTACAAATTTTAAAAAGAAAACGCTAAAGACCTCAATTACATTGTAGGTTCTTTGAGGAATACGCAAAAAACGGCATCACTTTTTGGGCGACGACCATTCAAAATGAACCTTCGTCAGGGCTATTTCCCGACTACGCTTGGCAAACAATGTTCATGCCAGCCGCAGTAGAAAAGTAATCACTCTGACGCGTTATTTGTTTATTTTTACAGGCAAAACAAAACGGATTTTAGAGAGTTTTTGAGCGAACTGCTCGGGCCTGCACTGCGAGCATCGAATGTGACTAAAGATATCAAAGTTATGATATACAGTGACCAACGCGTGGGTATGCACAGCTATGTGAAAACCGTAAGTGTTGAAACAGTGTGACTAATAAGGGACAAATCTTAAAATGTGTAGATAATGGAAAATGAAAAAGCAGCAAAGTACGTGGATGGAATTGCTTTCCACTGGTATGAGGATTTTCTCGAAGATGCATCGGCTTTAAGCCGAGTCCACGACGACTTTCCCCAGCTTTTCCTGCTTGCAACAGAGGTTTGGTTTCACTTTTTATAATGAAATTTTTAAGCTTTTTTTATAGGCTTGCACCGGATATTTACCGATTATCAGGGGCGTTTTCCTGGGAGATTGGTCGAGAGGTAGCCAATACGCACACAGCATCATTGAGGTAAGAGAAATCCGTCATCTTTATGCTTCATTTTGTGCCTGTACTTTGTGTGTAAGCAAGTAAGTAAGCATAGTCCTATTTCTAGGACCTGCAAAACTGGGCTGTCGGCTGGACAGATTGGAACATTGTTCTTGACACTGAAGGTGGTCCCAACTGGGTGCAAAACAATGTGGATGCACCTATTATTGTTAACAGTTCAGCTCAAGAATACTACAAGCAACCCATGTTCTACGCCTTGGGGCATTTCAGCAAGTTTGTGCCTCCAGGGTCTATCAGGGTCAAGATTACGGACGATTCTGGAACGCAGCCAACCGGTGACATTGAAGCAGTTGCGTTTACGACGTCGGATAATCGAAATCGCGTGATCGTAATTAACAACCGTATCGAAACGTCAAAAACTGTGAGAATCGAGGACGCGTCGCGCGCGGGCAGTGCATTGACTGTAGAGATTGAAGGAAACACATTGAAAACGCTTATTTGGAAAAAAGTATAATCATTTATTTTGCTTTGGAGATATCAGTAAACAATAAAGTGGCACTATTGAGCAGATATGTGAAAAGAAAAACAAAATAAAATTCTAACTGAACTGTCGAAAGATAACAAGAATAAAAACATCACCCAAAGAACCCCCAACTCTGAATCTCATTCTCAATAGCATAAGCACGCGCGTAATCAGGCTGCAAAGATTCCAAATGCATCAATTTCGGTTTTTTGGCACTATTATAGATAACTCTTTTGGAAGTGATATCTGCAGCTGATCGCGATAATACACTTTCTCGATTGTGGTATCTGTCATGAAGAGTCTTGCTTCCGCGGGCGTGATAAAGACGACGACGTTGTTGAAAGCATTCTACAGCGTCCACCTCAATCGCCCGATGACAAGTGTACGCCCCGGTCTCGTCTGTAAAAACGTGCTTATGTGCCAGATATGGGATTAATCTTGAAATTTGTAGTGTATAGTTTCAGTTGTGCTTTTAGCGCCAGCTTAAAATGATAAGACGTACCCGAACAATAGACTGCACCGCAACTTTTAGGACACAATTTTCGGATGCGTTGCCAAGAGCTATCACATAATCCATCAAGAGCCCATTGGCAGCAACGTGCTGAATGATCGGTGATCGGTGGTGTTGTTGGTGCGGTGTATACTGGTTGCAGAGGAGCTTGACTGTGCCAAGTATGTGTTTGAGAACCTCTGCAAAAACAATAATAAGTTATGAAACAACAAAAAATGGTAGATTACAAGATAGGATAGCTTGTCGACGACTGGAATCTGTTTTCGAGACCATTCGGTGGTCCAAAGAAGTTCACATTTTCAGGAACTGCAACTTCATTTGTGGATTGGAATTCAAAATCTGTGGTATCAGGTTGCTTTGATGGAGGTACAACTTGATTGGGTTCTAAATTCCTTTCATTTTCGTAATCTGGTGAAGGGTCGGGGGCACTTGGACTCATCGGAATGACGTTGTTATCCTAAAATAACTATCATCTTTCAAAACTACAAGAACTAAAGATTATGTCATACGATTTCTCTAAGATTGTAAGCCGGTGGCGCCACTGTGGTAGTCACAGCTGGATAACTTGGCGGAACAACTGCTGAATCATAACTGATAATCCGTATGGACGCCTCGGGCGGTGTATATTCCGGCTGTACTGTAGATGTTGCATAGTCACCGTAATAGCTTGACATTTGGGCCGTTCTGTATTCATTATTGCTTGGCTGAGGGTATCCTGATGTTGTTGGGTCATCATAGGAGCCACCGTAATAGGGTAAGTTTTGATTGTTGTTTGAAACTGATAAGGGAGCCTGAGGGAGTGACGGTATACCGAGGACTTTCCTTTGCCGCGAATCTGTTGGCCTTAACGGACTGATAATAGAATTGGTATCAAGTTCATTTGGGCGAAAAGGTGCAATAAACGGTGCCATAGTTGGCGTAGGCGTGGTTAGAGGTGCCAGAGGCAGTTGCAAAGCTGGGGTATCAATGTCAAGTTCAAGTATCCGCTTGATTTCTGTCATGCAATCTCTTGGCACTAAAATGCAAAACATAAAAACTACAAAAGCACAAATTTAGATTACATCTTTGACATCGTTGCCCAGGATATTTGTTATCAATCCGATATTGACAAACTTGTGATGAAATATCGCAGTCAATTTGACAATCATCCAATGCCGGTAGCCATAATGGATCGCGGAATTGATCGCCGCCTTAAATGACACTTATGAAATTAATCAAAAGGGTTATAAATAACTCACAAATATTTTCATTACTCAAAATAAACTGAAACACAGGCTTCAACACATTTTCGGCACATATACAGTGCCAAAACACAAATATAACAAATCTTTTAACGATTCGCATTGAATTGTAGCCCTTTGAAGATCCAGAAATGAGTCCTGAGCCCTCTCCGCAAACAGCACCGTTTGAACGTCCTGTAAAACTGTACGTAGGGCGGATCACGCATGGAGATGAGTGAAACGGACCGTATTCCCGGAGGGCGGTTGAAATTGAGCTCAAGTGCTGCGAACAAATACAAACATTGTACGTACGGGTATCAATGAAAGTAAGGAGGAAAAAACCAGTGGTCCTTTATGCCTTAAAACAACAGGCTAAAAAAGGGAATGTCCTCACAGCGTGAAAATTTTGTGTCTTGAATGATGTGGGGGGTTTCATTGAGGGAAATTGAGAAGGAAACACTTTAGAAGGATTCGACGATGACAGCGGATAAATAAAAAAAAATGATATACTGACGACGTCAAAGGCCTTGAAAATGCAGCGTGAACTACAACTTCGTGGTTTCTAGCTAAACGTGTAAAGTTTCTACAGTAACAACATCGTTTTTTTTCTTTTTAGAGCATAAGTGAAACTATTTACGTCAAAGTCAAAGTCAATACAAAAGTGAAAGTTTATTGACCAAAAAAGTCAAAAAATTCCAGAAATTTTGCTTGCAAAAATGAACAATGTCATCAAGTATACATTGTAAACCCATTGTCTGCCTCGAATCGGTTTACATGTCATGCATATGTCGTTCGTCACGCTTTCCGCATTCAATTGTGTACATTCTCCGAGTTCAAATGCGGTAATTTGTACCTCAGCGGTCACTCACTTGTCTCCACATTTAATGACCACTGACCAGTCAGTCTTCTCATATGCCCACAGGGTATTCCCATTATTTGAACCCCCCAAAACGTGTTAAAACAACCCATGCAGACATAACACCATAATTTCAATAATCATATTTGCAACTATCATTCCATGATTATGCGACCTAATAAGTCGTCAAATTTCGCACTGAATTAAGTCTGTGTCACGACGCGATTTTGAGCCCTGATCATGAAAGCTCATTTAGGTCGCCAATCACCGCCCTAATCAACCCACATGTGGCCCAGAAGGCAGTGCAACCACGTCTGATTGAGTAATTCGAAAACCGCCCCGACAAGTGACATTCAATGATGCATCAGTTCGCACTGACATTAGTGTTTACGGGATCTCCCACAAAGGAAACTTTCCTTCCGTTTTTGCAAATTTAACTTAATTTCTTGATGTATTCAAATGCCGATTAAAATAATGTTTGTTCACAAACCGCCCACAATTGTAGATTTGTAGTGTCACCTTCAAACCTGTTGCATCGTGCGCGGTCTTCAATTAATGTTCCCTTTAATGGACTTATGTCACAGGTGAAATCATTGATAGTGGGTGCAGATTGCGCGAACTCTTATTTTGATGCGTAGTCGTATTTCGTTTGAGACTTAGAAACAAATATTGTTGCGATTTTAGTTTGTTCCGCGAAATCGATACGTTATTTTATTGCGGTTATTGATTACTAAAGATCTATCGCCCGCCGTGGTAATGCATTTTTCACTATGATTCACCACTGACCTTGCTAATTGCAACGACGTAATTGACCACGTTGACGCATCGACCCTGATCACTTATACACGCCATGTTCCTACATATTTTTTATATTTCTTTGTTTTGTGTTTTGTCCAGAGCGGATAATTCAACGATTTCTTCAACAGTTGAACCCTCAACAGCGACAAGTAATGCGACTTCAGACTCTAGCGACGAAGATGTTTACATTACTGCGTTTATTGAATCGCCATCATTTGACGCATGGTTTGTTACCTGAGTTCCTCCCAGCAGACAACGTAAATTACCTTTTAAAGACTCTTTTTTCCCTTCAGGCGATGGAAGCAGCCAAACCACATGAACAACAAAGCCGTGTCGTCACGTAATTATCTAAATAGAACGTCTCCCCATTGTAGTAATCATGGATTTTTTGAATTTGGAAAATGTCGCTGTCTGTACCCGTATACTGGATTAAAATGCACGGATTTTGCTTGTGGTAAGTGTGTTTTAATGTGTTTTTTTTCCCAAGAAACCATCTCATGACCAATGACATAAATCAACGCACCTGGGTATCTTTCAGAGCACGGACTGTCAGTAGGCGCCCGCTATGATCCCCAAAGCCCTATATTTAATAAGAAATGTATCTGTGACGATGACTGGTCCGGCGATCTCTGTAACATTCCTATTGCTGATCAGGTTTGCTAACCTTGTATTAATTTTTTTATGACCAGAAGCCTTTTTTCCAGTGCAACGGCAAAGGACAATACGTCAAAGGTCTTTGCGTTTGCCTCGACTATTATTTTGGGAATCGCTGCCAGTATGTGGGCAAGTGTGATCACGGAAAACTCAGTGAAGGACAGTGAGTTTTTATTACATCCCCATCTTAATTTATGGCAATTTTCGTCGATGAACGTTGAAAACGCCTATAGTTCACTAAAAACTTCCTTATAGATGTACCTGTGAGTATGGTTGGGAGGGTGATACGTGTAACGAAATCGTATGTCACCATGGATACACAAGTGAGTTGCAATTTATTATTTTTATGACCGGAAGTGCATCGCCCAAAGATGAAAGACAAAAGTCCAATATATTGAGCTTATTTTAGCACCTGAACTCAATCATTCGTCTTGTGTCTGTCCCCCGAGGCACACTGGACAGTTTTGTGATGAGTGCAAGTTGACGGGGATTCATGTATTACCGTTTCCCAATTGCACTGAAGAACATGTGCCATCACCGGCGACTATATCGAGACAAAAGACTCGAGGACAAATTATGAACAGACTTATCTTCATAAGCATAGCCGCTGGCGTTTTATTAATGCTGTTATTTGTGATGTGGATTCTGCGATGGGGCAGAAGGCGAACTTCATCAACGGTAGACTTGGATTCACATAATGGTGGATCGTTGCCAGCAATTGATGATATGGAGGCGCCAGACATCCGACTTCTTGTTCGGAAGAAAAATAGTGTCACGTAAGCTTTGCTAATCGACTTCAAAATGACAAAATTTATACTTTTAGAATTACTCGTGACGGATTCCACGACTACAGATTCGTCGTTTAACGCATCTCAATTCAGCAAATCACTTTCTATTCAATTATGCTTTAAATTATTACTGTTTTAAAACTGAAACATTTCCAATACGCATAGTTTTTCAAGTTATTCATATATTTCTTCGCTCAATGAATAAGGCAGCCACCAAAGACTGTACAATTCAAAGACACTGCAAGTCATAAATAAAAGTAAGATACAGAAACAAATGTGAATATATTGCGAGTGTGTGGGTGCTCTTCTACCCGTTGGTTTCATTTAAAAAAGGGCAGGCTGGTAGAAACAACAAACAGCAGAGCGAAACAATACTTCGATCAATAAACATAAAAACTTTATATAAAAAAGAAGACCCGATACTCTTGAAAAAAGGAATTCCATACAAACATCAATCAGCATGCAAGAGTGCAAATCAAAAGACGCAACTTATTACAAATAAAACTTGTTAGATACAAACTTAAAAGGAAATAACTTAAACAAAAACTCAAGGAAGCCTTGTGATAAGTGTGACGTGATGATGAGTAACATTAAATTGGAATCACCACCACAATAAAAAAGTTAACAACTTAGATATTAGCAGAACCAAAGTAAATGCATCACAACCTCGAGAATATAAAACCATCACATCACACAAGCCAACATTAACAGCCATCCGAGCGTAATATTAAAAAATTCAAATCTGTTCAAGGGGGTAAAATAGGTTCAGCAAGCCGTTTGCCACTTCGGGGTAAGGATCGCGTCGACGAATTAGACTTCAAACTGTTCATTGTACGTGTAGCGGTAGGGATCTTCGGCCGGGTAGAGGGAGGAACGAAGCACGCTTAAAAAACCAGAGTTACGATAAGTTAAAAACCACCACATTGGATAAAAACCATGAAAGCAATTAGCTGTTTTTTGTTGGTTAATGATTAAACAAAAGTATTTACAAAAGGATAGTGGTGAAAATGAAGTTATTAAAAGAAAGTTAACACCACTTATTAGAGGTATGTAGCATTTTGAGGAAAGAAAGATCGACAGGGACATATTGTTTAAATTTAAATTTAAATAAAGAAAGAATTAGATGAACCTGTTTCCAGCGCCGGCATTGATAGTATTGTTGCCTGATCCGATCGGAGCAGAGGGGTTAGAGCGCTGCCAGGCTGTGTCGAGAAGCGGCGTCGTTTGGCTGTTTTGCTGAGGGTTCGTAGCAGAAGTGGTGCCAGTAGACGGCTCCGTGTGCTCCCTAGAATGCAATACAGAATGTGTATACAAGCAAAAAACATTGGCACAAAGAAGTTGATTAGGGTACTGATGAAGAAAATTAATGTAATGTGATTTAAGTGAACCCACAACGAAAAAAGTAACTTGCAACATAACAATCGTAGCGAAAGCTAACGAATTGACATTACGGTCAAAGGTCACAAATAAAGCTAAAACTACTTACAAAGAGCTAGGCGTAAAGCGGGTCCGATGGTTAAACACGTGGGTGCCGTAGATGTCGGCAGGGATAACGGTATCTTGTTGACGCGGGTAGAAGGGATCTTCTTCATTGACTTCCATGTAATCATTCGGACTAAAACAGAACACGGTTACGATCACAATAACGAATATTTAGACTCTGAAGGAACTGACAGCCTATTGAACATGTACCAGGTCTGAGAGACAACGATAAGCAGAATGAACATGAAAATGCCGGATAAGAGGGTCGTGGCAAGCATGATTATGGAGCCGATGCTGAAAATGAGAAAATCAATCAATATCACACAACTTTTTAAAGTCCACTTACACAGCATCATAACAGATTCCATCATTGATGCCAGTAACATCGTCGTGAAGAGCGTAGCAGGACAGAGTGAACTCGATGGCTCCAACATTTTTGAAGCTTTCGGAGATGTCCTTCTCAATGTTTCGCATGATGGCAGATACATCAGCGCTGTTGTTGAACAACGTATTCAGCTGGCCGACCAGCTTGGCTTCACCCGCTTGGATCTCAGTGAATCGATCATTGATAGTGTTGACGGGAAGGTTCGTCGGTACTGATTTGTGAGATTCAGATGGCTCGCAGGTACGGTAGAAGTTGTACGCATTGTAGACTTCATGGCGGAGATGCGTTTTTACAAACTCGTCGTGCGTCGAACAGAGATCGGCATGCGCGATAGACAATGGCACAACAATGGCAATTAATGCCCAAGTAACGAAGAACGTAACGACGCCGAGGGCGCTGAAGACGATCGAACCCTTACGGGACTTTCGGCAGAATGAAATGACCCCGATAAACAGGACTGTAATGACGATAGCCGGGAGAGTGATATACAAGGCCGATCTGAAATTGTTCCAATCATCGTTAAATGTCTTAATTGCTTTTGATGTGTTTCGAAAATGCGTTCGTGGCGGTCCGTCTTTGCATTAATTGCCGGAATGGCGCAATTTGTGACCCCTATTCATCATCCCAATGGCAGGCAGCTTCCGCTAGCCATAGGTGACTGCGCCCATTCTTAAGTACATTGAATCTCTGCCAATGCTTTCCCGCAAACTAAATTGTCCGACTGGCCCATTATAAAATATCGGCGCGCCAGCTTGGACACAATCACTCTGCCGACATTGAGTCTACGTAATGCATGTCAAGCGGGGACTCCCAAATTCGGCGATGGCATAACAAACTGCTTTTTGAGTCAGCCCAATGAAGGCAATATCCGATAGTCGCGCCTACTGCCGCTTCTTGCTCATTACCCCCGTGAGTAGTGCCCGGTTTTGTCTGGCGTTGCCATCCTTTGACGGTCACCGCCGAAATGTGATGTATTGAATGACGGCCCCCGCATAATGCCATCGTTTTGTGCGCTACCATCTCCGCGCTTCCGAAGAAAAAAACAGAACTGCAATGTTTGTCAACGAATATCGACAAACAGGGGGATGTTTCATTGTTTCGATGAGAGAGCAGAAGCCGACTGTAAAGCAGACGCGCAGACAGACTGCCGCCACATGGTCAAGCGAACTTTGACAGTTTCCAGGATGCGTTGCTAATCCGCATTGTGTCCATAAATGACAAACCGACCCCTCGATGCCGAATTAAAACCCGATATGTAGCACATTGAAACAAAGGTCATGTTGTCAGTCAGCTGACTATGCAAATTTAGGCGCTTAAGTATTGAACGGGGAAGAATTAAGCACCCCGCGGTTCGCGACCAGCTTAATTTTGTTCAAATCCAATTGCATTATTGAAACGGCCAACCAGGTTTGTCGTCAATCAATGTCTGGTGGTGTTTATAAATTGTTGGCAAACAAATGGCACGTTTTGGCACACTTGTTGCTTCCGTCACCGGCCCTCGCTTTGAAAAGATTGAATTGAAAAGAGGTTCAATGTGTGTGACCAGCTGTCGGTCAAGACCCCCACTTTACACTTCCGCAATCAGGCAAAGTGCCAAAGAGAGTTATTTTTAGAAATACACATACCTGTCGAACTCGAATCGATTGATGTAGGTCTGGGTTCGCTTGAGCTTCTTGGAATCGGTCAGTTCGAGATTCAAATGCTCCAGTTGGCTCTGAACATCTTCAAACTTGTCGGACACGGAGGTCAGCTCGCCGTCAACTTCATCGAGGAGCTAAAAGCGTTCGAAACATGATAAGTGCTCTCATTGCGATGGCTTCCAACATCGCTAATGGTAAATCCGATACTTACAGTCTTATTGATGTTCGTCGACTCGCGCGTTTTTTGGTCAATAAGCTTGACAAGTTCGTCGACATGGGCCTGGGCGCTCTGCTGGGTGGAGGTCAGCAGGGAAGACTAAAAGTAACAAACAAAATAATAGCTAATCCGAGTGAAAAAGGCTGTTGGAATGCATGAGCGAAAACAAGCTTACCTGAACTTCGGCGAGCTTGAGGCTACGATGGACATTGTCCAAACTGTTGGTCGTTTTACCGATACTTCGGTTAAGTCGTTCGTTGCCGTACAGACTCGCTGCCAAGAGGCCACTGTAAACAGATTAATTAGCATTATTTTAATAGTATTTTCATAAATAACGTACAAACAAAGGACACTCAGGATGAACAGAACCACGGTCAAATTCCTCGCACCATTGCGGGATCGAACGGTGGTATCCTTGTGGCGACAGCATTGGCAGATCCATGTGAACACGATGATGAGCAGCAACAGCAGTCCAATAAGTGCGGTCAAGGCGGCAAAGATCGCGATTGCCTGGAAATACCGACTTTAATTACAAAAAGGAAGTGGAAGTTTATGAAATTGAAAACCATCAGATGAGATAAACAAGATATTGAATTACGTAAGAATTCATCTGACCGAAAAACTCTACTCGCGCAACTTGAATGCACCCGAAAACAAAGACTTTGGCAGCCAAATCTATGGTTACGATATTGAATTTCGCCAACAGTCAGTGAAAAAGCTGTGAAATTGTTTCAAAAGAAGATTGAATTGCCGGACGATTGGAAAGTCGAGCTTACCTGGGCGTAGGGACTGCTGTAGTCGTAGCTGAAAGCATCACTGGTACGGCGAAAGTGAAAATCCACATGGGGAATCTTGTGGAGAAGGTTAACAACCTTATCCACGAGCATGGTGGATTACCTGGAATCAAAAATGAGTAATATTACAAAAAGTAAGAACCATCAAAATAAAGATATTTGAAATGAAATGAAGAAACATGGCACGCGGTCGAAAAAAAGTTACAAAAAAACCGCCGACAAGAAGGTGTGATCGATCGCGGTCAGGCTTCAAAGGGAAAATACGGACCATGTTAGAAAAAGAGGAGCAAAAAATGGACAATGCTGTTCGCAGCTGAAAATCGTAAAGCGATAACACACTTTTTCCAGGGCCTGTCTGCGCTTCAAAGATGTAATTTTGAAGAGGTGCTGAAGGAAAGCGAAAGCGGAATCGCAATTTAGACGCAGATGGATGTTCAGAAAGTAGTGTTGATGGTCAAAAATTTAGGGGTAAACAAATGGGAAAACCATCAATCAGAGGGAACACTGATAACATTACAAGAGGTGTACTTCCTGAGTGTGCCAATCAATCAATACAAATTGTGTACAGGGACACTATCTCGACACCACTAGACAGCAGTTTTTTGAGGTCTGTCGTGCACTATTCGTACGTTTACATAGGTACACGACGCATTCGAGGTCGTGTGAGTGGCGCCAAAAAGAGCTATTAGCAATGTGCTTCGTTCGGGTTGACGCATAACGAGACGGATCAAAAAGACGTGCCGAAGATATGGTGGTCCTGGAAGCCAGTGACCTCGATACCGTATGTCGTCGGCACCGTTTAAACAAAATTTGTCCTCTTCGTTGCTTGTAACCGGGGAGACAGGCGGATAGTTGCATTAGATAAATTTATGGGTTTTTTTCGTTCGTAACAATATGGAAGTAATAAAATGAAATGTAACGAAACAGGGAACCCCGGACAACGCGAGCGCTTTCAGGAACAAAAAATATGTTGTGTTTTACAAGTGGGGTCTGAGGACGACCGACGACGACCCCGGCTTGGCTAGAAGGGCTATTCTGGGGACAGCGTAGTGATAAACACCGGAGGGGACAAGCACGGATGGGCATTGTTGCCGATGGCAGACAACAAATGGGGTGTGACCTTGCAACTAATGTTGGCCTCACGTCAAGGGAATGAAGCAGAAGCGCCCACCCACTGTCGACCATGTGGGACAAGGAGATAGATCGATCTTATGATGCATAGCCTTGTTTATTGGAGGAAGTGGTTACAAACAAGTAAGTATCATCTCGAAATACCCGAGAAAAATGCGTGAATCAGACAGTTTTTGGAAGCAGAAAACAAGCGCGCTCCCAATCGTATGGGAAAATGATATTGATGGTGACGAACGATTAGAAGAGCACTGAACGGCCGGCGGCGCGGCAAGCAATTGCACAGTCCGATCGAATTGGGGGATGTGATCGTTGTTGGGTTGGCTGCCGTCCATGCAGAAGAGCAAAGATACGGACTTCTCATGAGACGTAAAAAAGATCAGCCAGGCGACTGCCGAAAGATGAGAGTCATGCGACTTGGCACTCCTCAGATATAAAAGCAAAAAAAGTGGATAGAAGATAGATATTCCATGGCCTCAGGACGAGTGCAAAGATAGGTTTCGCCGTTTGCCGTTTCGTCAGCATGGCAAAACGCTTGAGGGCGTACCGACCTGTCAAAAAGAAGCAAATTAATCCTGTTGCTGGATGGTACGGAAATAACCGAAACACCCAATTTTGGGACAATCAGAGTCATGTCGACCCGAGATGGATGGATTTGTCGGGATTGACAGGAAGCCGGGTGTCAGAAACTGTAACTGGGTAGGGGTAGGCTTGATCCCATTGGCATGAGATGTATGGTTTCCTCCTCCTGCCAGCCTTTCGGGGTGGCAGATGGATGGACGGGGGTGGGAAATGCTTTTTCAAGCTGAAGCTTTTTTTAGGCAGAAGCAAAAAAACTGAAAGAGGATTGTTTCTTGAAGAAAGCCAGGAGGCAGCAGCGCAACCGTGTGCGCACTTACGAGCGCGGAGTAGCGACCGGCGGCTATCGGCTCGGCCTTTCAATTTTTTTCCAACAGAGAGAAGAGAGGCAGCTAGGAGGTCTGCAACGACGGAACAACAGCGCTCCCAATGACGACGACAGCGATGCTCGGGACATTAGCCCGGGCAAGCGCCGTTCCGCGGACCTTTCCGCGACACACAATGGGCCGACGACCGCTGGCGACGCTCGGGAGGCAAGGGTCGTCGGTTCGTGAAGCACAAGCTGCCTCTGCGCGGAACAGCCTCTTCCCCACCCTTAACCGCTGACGGAACCCATCCTTGCGCGATGCGGTTGTGAGCGGGAAAAGGGTTTCTGGACTGTCAATGGACACTGACAGTCAAGCTCCGAAGGAGGAGGAAGATGTGCTTAATGGCACGGCAAGAGGAGCTTAGCGAAGGCTCTTATCTTTATTTTTTGTCGAAGAACGAGGCTCCGATGAAATAGCGACAAAACCCAGCGACCGCGAGGGGGGTTTGATTCATCATGGATCAGCTGTTACAATAAAACCCTCCAATGACGGATGCATTGATTGATGGCGACTACAAAGAGGGATCAACTTGAAGCATGGAACTAGTTAACCTTAATCGGCCCCTTAATTTTGAGGGACCGGAAGCCCCATCTTCACCTTATTTCCGGTCCTTTCAAAAATTGCAACACTTGGCCATGGGAAAGAAGCTGATGACCACCCATAAAAGCGCTTTAAATTTATTCCATTCTTCAAAACGCAAGTTGCTAACAAGTAAGCATCCATCGCGTGAGGCTGAACCAGCCACAAAATGCGGATGAATGGGTAACACGCAAGGCATTGAGCGCCATCCGGGAGCCAATTAGCACTCCGTGTGGGTTGCCCTGTGGCGCTCTCCCCTTTGCGGTAAAATTTGTGCCGCCTCGACATCAAAACGAGCCCAGGCGGGCCCCACTATGAGTCGTCGAGCACCACCTTTAATGTGGTCTTGAATTTGTTATGACCCCCCGGGGGTTTGTTATGTGTGGCCACGCCTTGTAGACGCAAATCACCACCTCCACTACACGGGAGCCTTGAGAAAGTTAACATGTATTACACGAAAAAAAGGGATTCAAAACGAACTGGACTCGTTAATACGGTACTACCAATTCATTGAAGCGTGAATGAGTCGAGCGCTTCAAAAATAGATTCGTTACAACTTCTTTTTTAGTGCTTAAAGACATTTGTACTTTTCTAAAGGCATTCATGGAAAGGGGAAGGAGGTAGACTTTCGACGAAGCTGGCACCGTCCTTTGGTGGTCATTTTTTTCCGTCCAACCGAACTACCCCGAAACCAGGATAAAGAGGCGCGCGCCGTTGCATGTCCAGAAATGGCGTGAGCCGTCAATCAAATCGTCTTTTCGCTTTGCCCAGGAAAAGGTCATTTGAAATACGGAATACCACAACACCCATGTGGAGGGTGCGAGTGTCACATAACACCAATATAACCATTTAGGACGTCGTAGTGAGGAAGAGATACTTGACTTGACGCCGAAATTCCGACGGACTTGGTTGGCGTCACGCGTCGCGCGCATACAATGACGAACGTCTGTTGAATCACATCAAGCATTCGGAAAGCGGCGCTCTGCCGTTGAAACATTATTCCAATAAGCTCGAGGCGCGTTGAACCGGCAAGCTTTGGAAGTGGAAAGTGGAAATGGATAAGTGTAATGGAAAACAGTCGCATAGCCTGAGGGTACTACTACGTCCGGGTTAATCGGCCATGAAGTCCATCCAGGTTAGAGGGGATGACCAAGCCAGCATGGCGTACATATAGCCAGAAGTGAAAATAACCCTTTCATTTTTGTGGGTTCCAATTTTTACGCCAACGCCCCAGGGAATGTTAGTAGCACGGCGGCCGGTAATGGTTACCCAGTTACTTATTTTTATTTTCTTCCTGGCGTGCCTACAAGTCGAACGCTCCCGAGGTGACGACAATGAATCAGTCGTCGCAAATTGGGACACTACAATATCAGCCCCACTTCTATCATCAGTACCTGTTGACTCACAACATCAAGCCGGGGTTCACAATGTGACTGACGGCAGGCCCTTTCCGAGTCCCTCGAACGCACTTCAGGAAATGGTGGAGAAAGCTAAAGTAAGGGGGGTGTTGATAAATACGTTCATCCTTGGGGTTTTCCTTTTGCAGGCTTTTGCTCGGCGGTACTTAAAACCGACGGAAATCACGGAACTACAGCATCTCGTTGCCGAAAAGCGGAAGAATAAGGCCCCACGAACGGAAATACGGGCAGCTATTCTTGCTTTTCTGAACAGTGTTCTGAGTCCTACGGTCAAGAAGGAAATCAATAGGCATCGGGTGGAGCTTAATCGCGACTTTGCGGATGAGGTCATTCTGTTTGATAAGGGCTTTTAGTCGGTCGTTAAGTGCGCGCGATTATGATTAATCTTTTCCGATTACACATGCAGACTGTTTTTTTGTAGATAACGTTTATGCAACAATAAATAAATCATCTGTTTAATGGATGAAACCATAAATAACATGTAAAATTGAAGGAACAAAAGCGGGAATATGTAAGGAAGCACCAGGCAAGGACGGCAACGCGCATACATGATTAAAAATATCTCACTTAGTCGACCTTTTTGACTGGTTTTGACTCATCTACGAGAGACACCCGGCGTAACATGACCAGAGGGATCGCGAACAGCATCGCGCCGAAGATATAGCAGGCTTGGGGACCGACCAGCCAGAATGCTGTAACAAAGAAAAACGATAAATAAGTTTGAAAGCCAGAAACAATTAGCTATGTCGCATAGAATAGTGCCGTTTGGATGGGACCATATGCAAATTGGGCCACAAAAGGCAGCCCTTCCGTGCCTTCAAAACTTACTCAAAGACCCGAAGACTGGACCGGCAGCACGCGAAAGCGCTCCCAAACTGCGGAACACACCCATCGTGGCACCCTTTTCAGCCTCGGGCGACAGTTGGGAAACCAGAGTCGTGAGGCACGGTACGACAATGGCCGAGGCTGTAAACAGGAGAAACTTGAGTTATCTTGGCACGTGATAAATATAATTTAACACTTACCTAGGGCGTATAAACAAAGCCCAATATAGAATTGCCATTGGCTGGTTGCCAGACTTATGATCACGTAAGCCGGCACCAGCAACAAAACTCCAGCAAAAGCGCTTTTGTGATGTTTGCCCGTTGAAATCCGACGTGCATAGCCACCTTGCGTTAGAATCATCAAAATTCCTGCAACAAAATACATTCGACCTTGTTGCATTCCATCATATTTGAACATGATGTGAGTGTAGAAACTAAGTGTAAATTCGAGACCAGAATAAATGAAGAGGTAAATAAAGTAGACCCGTCCATAGGCTTGAATTTTATCCAACGACTGTTTTGGCAATGACTTCTGCAGAATTTTAAAGTTCAGCAACGAAATTGGTGAAATGTAGTCATAAGCTGCCGTGAAGATGCTTTGTTTTGGCTTCTGCAAAAGCGCAATAAACAGATAGCACCAAGATAAACATAACATATGGGTTCAATTTGCTTACAGATTTATCGGCAGTCTCGGGAAGCAGGCCCCAGATCAAGATCAGCTCGAGAATTGTTAATGCCATCGCAAATCGGGGCGCATTGAAAAGTGCGTCAGCGCCGAAGCGGGCACTGTTGACAGAGAAATAGGCACCGATCATGGGGCCCAAGATGAAAGCCACGGAGAAGGCTACACCGACAAAGGCCTGTAAGAGTAAAAAGAGGGTATCGGTTTCATGACAATGTTCGAGAGCATGCGTGTAAACACAGCTGATTTGAGATGAGTAAATATTGGTAAAACTAACCATGCCACGGCCGCGTTGGTCGATGGTACAAAGATCGGAAACGACGGCAGTCGCGATGGATACGCTGGCTTTGGAGAAGCCTCCTATGACGCGTGAGACCAGGAAGATGGCAAAGGTGTCGGAAATGGACCAGACCTGTTAATAATTGATAATTTAATGTTTATTTTATTGTTTAAAAATTCAAAAATTCAAAAGACGTTCAAAAATTTGAAACATGTGTTTTGAACACTTTGAATTTTGAACTCACATAATAAGAAAATAGCGACCCCAAAGTAGCTATAAACAAAATCGGCTTTCTACCATAAACATCGGATAACGATCCCAAAATCGGTGAAGACAGATATTGTAAAAAGCTGAATAATGATCCCAATACACCACCAAAGAACACATTACTGTATCTTTCTAATTTTGGCACACCAATTGCAGCTTCTAAACTTTGAACACTTTCTACAAACTTTGAATAAAGTGCATCCTGAAACAATGTACTGTTAAACATTAAAGATCTTTACTTCATATAAACTTACTTTTGGCACTGCTTTTGCGTAACCGTCTAATATAGTCGGAAACAAAGGCAGAATGCAAGTAAACGAAATCAAATCAATGATAAGTATGGAGATTAAAATAAACAAAATCCGTGATCGATTGCTGCCATCATACTTTTGCATGATGTGGGCCTATTGAAAAGAAATAAGAGAGAACGCGACAGTTCCGACAGTTAGTAGGAATGTAGAGTGAACTTTGCAGGCGTTTTCAACGTCTGTGTCAAGCACAGTTTTCGATTAAGACGTTGATTTTCCTTTTCTCCGATCAAAGCAGAATGTGAATCCGGAGACAATCGATGGTTTTGGTTGGTTCGTTGGTCAGTTGCCGTCAGGCTACCACCGCCCCTAACAATGTTGAGGAGACTCGGGGGGCTGGCTGCTGCGCAAGGAGGTGCGCGATCAACCAAGACCGGATTCGATTCTTCTTCCCTTTTCCATGTGCACAAACAGCCACCGAACACCCCCCGGCTGACAACAACGAAGTATAACCAAAAGCCTTTCCCCTCATCTCATCGTCGCAACAAACACCAACACCATTTGACATTTGTGGACATTGGGGAGTGTCAGGTAGAACCCTTTGAAGCGGAATTTTAGTACTTACGCACACGCAAGACGCCTCATGTGCATTACCTTCTAACCTCTCACACGTGCTATGGGTACCATGTTGTTTTAATCCGTTCTTTGGACGTACAATTTGTCATTTCGTACAATCGAAAGTCCACTGTCGATGGAAAAAGGCCGGTACCTGTCGCAAAATACTGAAGCAATTAGCCATCAGTTGGAAGAAGGGGCGTTATTATTTTATGGTGCCACTCATACAGTGAAGCATCCTGGCATTTCTAGAGCAACAAAGAGCATCGCATCCGTTATGTGCCCGTAAAAATACTAATTGAGGGCATCCATTCATGTGTCATTTTCAAAACGTCATAACTCATTTTCCTTTTTGGGGTGCTATTTTTTCAAATTGTTTCTGTCCACAAACAGTCCACAGGGATTTGCGCAGGCAAGCAGTGGTGTGCCGAAGCTCAACCGGACCTTTGAAAGCTTAGATTACAACGAAGGAGGGCACTATTGTGTCCCTACGGGTACGGGGCCGTGGAGAGCACATGCAAAATTTTTTGCGGAAGCCCCATTTTTCTCGTTTTGGAGACGTTCCGTTCGGCGCCGTATATTGGCCGCGAAGTTGCGAGAGTACCCTCAGGGTAGGAGCGTCTTCTTAGTTTTGCCCCGGTTGCGCTTGGAGATAGCTAGTCGCTGGTCAACGCATGTCAGGAGCGCTTTTAGCCGATGTTTCGACCCTGGTGATTTATGTGAGCCGGCTTATCACCTCACGTAGACCCTGTCACGCCCTAAAGCAAATCGCTTTACTTTTTCTGTTCTCTCGTTTGTCACTTGATTGACCTGACCTGTGCACGCTTTGAAGAAAAGATTTTCATCTGCTGTAATTCGGCAATTTAAACTTAAAGCATGTGTCATAATAATACATCAGGCAGTTCTACAGCCATCTGTCACTTGGAGCTTATTGCACTTAAGCTAAACCACTTCCTTCGTGGTAAAATGTGTTTTTGTACTGGAGATGACCCGTTTATTCTACTGACTGTTTACTCAATGTGCGATAACACATACCCTCCGACGACACTTAATGAACGTTTGGACTGCTTTTGTTGAAATTGCCTTCGCCTATTTTGTCGGACTAAATTGCTGATCCTAAAAAAGTTGAACCAAGTAATTCACGAGTCAGATTGCATGTGCCAGCCTTCTTCTTTGGCAGTCAACCAGTCTCGGCGTCCTTGAGGAAGGAAGTCTCAAACGAAAAGCTCGCCGTTCCCCAGCGCCATGCCATGACCCTACTTCGCGCAGTAACCAACGTTCTAGCGCTTCCGCTCATGTCCGTTTTTACGCGAGTCCGCGCAATTCACACTGATGCCTCAGGCCAGTTCAAAATGAGAGGCCCTTAAAAACAGTTTTGCGAGTTGTTCGAATAGATGCTGCTATGATTCATCATTGACAGCAAAGGTCGACGGTCTGCATGATTGCACAAGTTACGCAATCATTACGGAGAACACGATCGTTTGAAATGTAATGTAAGGCTCGAATTGTTTTTCCAATCCACCCCGCGCTTGACTCGATTCAATGTTTTTCCAATAGTTTCGCACTACAAAAGCATTTTCACGTAGCTGTGCACCCATGAGGCCCCCAGGTTGATCACCAACAACCATCAACCGACCTGTTGCATTGAGGGGGTCTATATGTCCGTGAAATACCACGCAACTTTTTCCCGCTTCGTGCGTGATTGAGCGTGTGTACCGGAGGAGATCTATGGGTGACAATGCGCGATTTGTGACACCCTCTGGTCAGTCCAGTCCCAAAACCGACCGTCGGCAATGAATGGTCAACGCCGACGGTCCGATGTTATTCTCCCTCTGGAGACTGACTGCACCCACGAAAACCGCCGATGCACGCGCCCACGCAAGCGATTGAGATTTGTTTGCTGCCACCGGACAGTGCCTGCCGTCGTTCGATTCTTAAAGGAAATCTTGACCAAGACCCAAAGAGAAGCTCAACTGACCTTCTTTCTACTGTTCTTCAGAGTGCATTTGTTGTTCTACCCCCCTCCGAGTTCGTTTTTTTCTCGAGACACCATCTGGCAATGTTGATCTTCCCCTTATTTCGCGCCGATCTATAAAATGCAACTTTTGTATGTATGCTTATTTGCACCTGTTTTTCAACCTTTACATTTCACATACATTCATTCAAGGCATGCCTCACCCTCATCGTACCCAAGGCTATAAAACTTTAACAGCATTTAATCGCGAAGCACCTGACCATTCAATGAAGTCAATGAATGTTCTTTTTTTTAATGGCAAACATTGACCATTCCCCAAAAACACGTCCGTGATTGATACATCGTGTTTGAATGGCCCCCGGATGGATGACTCGGATGAGCGGCACATAGCCGTGGTGACGGCTGTCCTCCGATTGAAGACACAACAATTGCGCCACTTTCACTCCTCCAGTCCTGGCGAACCAGACCCATAGGGGCACCACTAGCGTTCTCCTTGTCCTCAGGGCGACGTCTTCCCATTCCATTTTGATTTAGCTCGAGAGCAGGCGCGAAATTTAGTGTTACTAATATTTTATACCGAAAAGTACGCGGTAATCGAGGGCCTTTAATTTGAGTCCGCGCACAAGCACGGCACGACATGCTTGCGCACTGTAGTGTCTTTCATATGCTAATGGATCATAACCAACTGTTTGTCTTTACTTCCGCCTGTAATTATCTTTACAAACGATTTTATCGTCTTAAAGGAGAGGCGTCAACGTATAGTTTGTTTAATTGATTGCATAGCGGTCAACTTTGGTGGTGATACGCATACGTCTCAATCAGTCAACGAGTTCTTTTTTTGTGTTATCTATACTTCATCCCTTTTCGTCTAAGAACGATTTTCCCATGAAACTTAACTTGGCTCGAAATAGTTGTAAATTTCGTTTCATTCATTTTAAATGTTTACAAACATCATGCATTTTACACGCGACTCGGCCACTCGCTCATGAAACTGTTTTTTTCTTTGATTCGAGAATGATAGCTATTTTTTACTTTTAATCATTCTTCGAGAGCGCGTGTTTTTGCAATGATGAATCAGAGAGATCATACAGCGAGAACTTTTCAGCTCCTGTCTCCCTTTCATTCACCTATTTTGTGTCTTCGATGGCTGCCTTTTTGAATTAAGATGCTAGTTTGGCCCTATTTAACAACACATAATGGGAGGCAAAGAGTTTTCTGCGAGTACACAGGTACGATTTTATCAGTTGGCCCATCTTTCAATCGAAATTAACTTGTATTTTTTGTTTATTTTGTAGGAGCTTTTTGATAATTGTCGAAAAGGCAATCACGACAAAGTTGTACAATGGCTCCAACACAAAACAAAGAAGTCGGTGCTCAAGTACGGTTTTTTGAAGTTTATTAAGAGCACTTCTTTTCTCAAACATGTGTGTTTTTTTTAAGAATCTTGCGTCCATCAACTCCGAGTGCCGGATGGTTGACCAATTTTCGGGACCCTTCCACGGGTTACACCGCCCTCCACTGGGCTGCGTTAAACGGCCACTTTCCGGTTGTGAGGACTCTCGTCGAGCATGACAATCAGCTGATCACGGCAAAAGATCGACGTGGCTGTCTGCCATTACATCTGGCTGCATGGAATGGGTACTGCCAAATTGTCGAGGTTAGCAAGCACTTTCACACGTCCTGCATTAGAAAAATGTTATAGCTTCTTGTAAAAACATGAATATTAAAGTAAATAGGCTTATTTTACAAAAACGTATTAAATTTTAGTATTTTCTTCAAAACGATGTATCCATTATCGATGAAACCAACAATTCGAAGGAATCACCCCTTCACTTGGCCTCGCAACACGGCTACGGAAAGGTGGTGGCGTCGTTGCTGCAGGTATTTTAATTGATGATCGATTTCAATTAATTAACTAATTTATTGTTTTCCAGAGACACGCAAATGCGAGACTGCGCAACGCTCGATTTGAAACAGCTTTGGACATTGCAGCACGAACTGGTAAAGACAATGTTTGTCGGCTGCTCATTTGTCATTGCCCGGAATTAGCACTTCAGGTAGGTATTGTTTACTTAGTCAACCATTTTGTCACTTTTGAAGTGCTTTAACTATTCTTTTTAGAGTGCCGCGGAGTGCTCGCGCGCCGATAACAAGACGATCTCGCAACACGTTGTGTACCCTTTGCATGTAGCCGCTCGCCACGGTCATATTGAATGCTTGAAGGTGCTCTGTGAATCCGGTTTTAACGTCAATTACGTGACTGAGGAAGGCACTGCACTACATGTAGCTGCACTTTTTGGTCAAGTCGAAGCTGTCAAATTGTTGCTACGTAACGGTGTGGACATTGCTGTTAAGGACAGTCGCGGAAAGACAGTTTTGGACAAACTCGAGGAACACGAAAACCAGAAAACTGATCTCACACAGCTAATTCAAAGCCGGGAAGGCTGGGCAGAGTGTCGGCGCTTAATTGAAGAAAGTGTTAAAACGCGTTCGATTGCGATGGAGCCACGACAGGAGAAAGAAGTTATTTGGAGGACTTTGCCTGAAAATTCTCACGCAGCTAATCATTTGTCGCCGGGCTCGAAACGGGATTCTACGGAAACAGCTGGTAGTCACAATGGCATATACTACCCGCCCTCGATGACTGTCGAACATGTTACTGTTCATGATCATGATGGAGCTTCAACTAACCATGTTTCAACGTTAAGCTTGTGCACTACGAATAACAACTCCGATGCTAATATGACGTTGAATGACTCCCTCACGGACAATGCTAGCGGGTCTGTGTCCCCGTCTGTCGCTTCAATCTCGTCACAGCATACTCGTATTGTGCCGAAATTCCCGGTTACTTCACCTAATGCCAAAGGGCGTCATTCAAGTGCGCGTCGATTTGGTAATTCAGTGCCAATCAATGGTGTTGAACCGAAAATAGCCGCAGGAAGTAGCCTAACTGTGACTGAAACCAGTTGCACCTATTTGCCACCGCCGAATTACGATACTTGGCATTCCAAACAAGCCGCTGGTGAAGCACCGGTCATCTCACAGGCTCACATTTCCCACATTTATCGTAATCTTCCCCAAGTTTACGATAACGCGCCTCTCGGAAACCATCGACGGTGGGATCATGAATGCAAGCAGCATCATCCAGGTCATACTCATCCTCGAAGTCAATCCGATGCTTCTGTGAATCCCCCAGCAGCTTCTAATTCGGTTGGATTCGCGCAAGGACGAACAACTGTTCGGACAAATCATGGATTACGTGAAGATGGAACACAAACAATCGGTTCTGGTGAGCAGTTTCTCATTAATTTTATTATCCAATAACCTCAAGTATCAACAATTTCAGTTAAATTGCCTCCGCAAAGACCGACTATCCTAAATAACGTTTTCCCAGCGACAATCCCTGAAAAACCTGAGAAATCACCCTCCCCAGTGGGCCTTCCACCGAAACCGACATTCGTCAATACATCGAAAAGCATTGAATTTGATCAAAACCCAAAGCGTACTTCGAGTCGAACATCTGTGACCTTCGCAAGCTTCACCCTAGACAGGGGTAAGTCTTTCAGATTGTTTTTGACGCTGCGTCACCCATCCATCCGCTGACTCATAGTTTGCTCAAATTTTTATTATTACAGCCCATTCACCCGATCGCAAAGACCATTTAACCGCATTGAACGGCAAGGCACCCCTTGCACTGCCCGAGGAACTTGGTGGATCCACTTGTACTAGTATTATGTCAATGTCGCCGGAACGGGTGCTTAATCCTGTCGATGAACGCTTACGTGGATCGATGACTACGACATCAGAAGACAGGACGCTGATATCGATGCATGAGGAATTCACGTCTCCAAGTGATGAGTATGACGAACGGGTCCTCGAAATGGTCAACAAGGATGGTGCTCCAATGGTAAAGTCACCTTCGACGTTATCTACGGGCAAGTCAACACCCTCGGGAGGAACGGTGATCTCACCTTCAACGACAGGACAGTCGAGTTGCTCATTGCCACAGATTTCGAGGTTCTCGTCGTCGTCGGTATCGCCAACTGGAGCCGGGATCAGTGAAATTGTTGAACAGAGGTGCGTTTTTTCTTTCGATTTATTCCTTTTTCACACCTAAAACGTTATGTTTGATTGCGTTAAACCCGATCTTTACAGTGATTCATCACCAAATTTTGTCGTTTCGCTCCGTGACAAACACAAGCAACGAAACAGCACCGCATCGTCACAACGCTCCGAAGACATGGATCAACTCGATGAATGGAAGAAGATCGAAGAAATTCTCTGTGCCATCCGACGTGATTCCCTCTTTGCCGATGCCAGTAACAATCAAGTAGCTGTATCTGTTAAAAACCGCAAATCGCAAGCCCTAACCCTCCAGCTGACTTCAAACAACCAACCAGCCACACCGCCAGCAACGGCAAATGATGTTAACACCAATGTGTTTTCTTATCCCAGTGAATCCGAAGATCTTTCAAAGGCATCACGTTCTGGTTCTTCAAAAGTTCCTTTAACCGAAGTCGCGAAATGGTTAAATTCTTCCGTCGGGCTTCCATTAGCACGATCGATTGAAACCGCCACTCTGTTCGAACGAAACGGCTACGATGCCGTTAGATTCATGTCCGCGACGCTAACGAAACACGGTATGAGTGAAATCGGCGTTGATAAATCCATCCAACATCAAATTTTGCTCTTCCTTGACAGTCAGCCGTTTGCATCAATTCCGACAATCCATGAATTTGAGTATGCTTCCGATTGGCTGAGTTCACTTCAGCTAATTGATCACCTCGGCTCCTTTGCAAAACAGAATCTAACCCTCACAAAAGCCGTGAAGAACGCTAATCTGTCAACATCCGAATTAAAGGTTTGTGTCCATGTCTAAAAATATTCTCCCCGTTCCCATGTAAATCGTTATGAACAATGATCGGTCTCTCCTTCTCTGTATAATCGTCATCATTCGCATGCATAATTGATCCCCTTTTTCAGAAAATGGGAATCGATTTGCCTGGCCATTTGGAGCGTATTCTACGATCTCTGCGCTCGACAGGTGATCGATCTAACTTTTCGTCCATGTCGACACTGCTTCCTGAGTCAAACAAAACACGCAGTACGTCGACTTTGAATACAGAATCAACCCATGTGAAAGAGGCTTCCCCGGCTTCTGATCATGCTTCAAAGTGGGAAGAAAAAACGAGTTTGTTGCTGTACAAATGTGCACCGTACTCGGCACACTACCTCGGTTCGGCCGAAATTAGCAATGTTGAGGGTGCTGAAGATTGCCGGAGGGCTATGAATGCGCTAAAAGTAAGAAAAGCAATACAAAAAGGCTCAAATTGTGTACAAAAAACATTTTAGAGTCGTATTCGTCAGATCGCAAAGGTCCCCCAGGTCCTATTGGAACTGTCTGTCGGCGGTGTGAATGTGTTGGACCCTTCGACAAATGTGAGATAACGTAAACTTTTTGAAGGCCTATTCAATTGAAACCTTTTTAGCGTCTAACTGTACAACATGAAATAAGCCGAATTCAAGTCGTCTGCCAGGATGAACTCGATCTCAACTGTTTTGCGTACATCTTCCAAGATGGGGACAAGAATTTCTGTCACGTGTACTGTGTTTTGACCGCTGTGAGTTTAACTTTTAACGTTGATTAGACGCATTAGTTTAATTGGGAAGAATGAACGCTCAACTTTTCAATTTGCAGGAAATGGCTCGAGACATCATCATGACCCTCGGACACGCCTTCAACCTTGCCTATAACATGGCACTCGGCAATACGGGAGCACACTAACTGATAAAAACCCTTATCTTTCTTTCTGATAAAGCCAAAAGATAATATTTTGATATGTATGAATTGTGGCCATGATAACCCATACTGTACGGTACTTGCAAATGTTTCGATGAAGAGAAAATAAAAAATGCTACGTTAAACCATAAAAGCAATG
Source organism: Panagrellus redivivus (assembly GCA_000341325.1). Classification (NCBI taxonomy): domain Eukaryota; kingdom Metazoa; phylum Nematoda; class Chromadorea; order Rhabditida; family Panagrolaimidae; genus Panagrellus; species Panagrellus redivivus. Next base: position 66,932 of record KB455041.1, read on the forward strand.
ATCAATCACCGTAAGAAGAGCCAATTAGTTTGAAGGAGAGAGTCGTAATCGAATCTCAAGGTCGCGCATGCTCAATCTGTGTATTGATTTCGATGGGAGATGGTAGGGAGCCTCATAATGCAGGTAACCCCCGTATTCATTGCCCCGACTTTCGTTCGATCACAACATCGTGCATCTCGTTCCCCCACCATTCTAACCATTGTCAGGCTCTCTCATCAGGCTCGCTAACGTTCATGTGGATGTGGTGCAAACGTCAGGCTGTGTGATCTGCCATCGGCAGGGTGAATCAGCAGCCGGAGGGGGGAACAGAGTTGACGGAGGCCGTGCGTCCGCATCACGTTCAAGACTACCTATCGCGCAGGAGCTGGTTGTGCATAGCCTGTGGGTCCGTCTGGCGTCTGACAACCGCCCCAGGCGGCCCTTTTTTCAAATTGGCGCGCAACCATTCGTTTCTCGCGTAATCCATAGTTTTTCGGTCTTCGTTCTTTGACTTCGGGCGTCGATGTCGGTGTGGTGTAGAGAGCAAAGATAGTCAAAGAGCAGAGCATGGCAGAATCGGCCCCTGAAGCTCGCCTCGACTATTTCAGTAGTATCACGACCACCTCAACATATGAGGAAGTGGTCTAGCTGCGAGGCTGTGGGCAGTTCATTGTGCAGAGGAGGAAATCGGTCTGTCACCACTAGTCATCTCACTCTTGCGCAGCGTGGAACGCGTGGCAGTCGTTTTCGTGTTTACTGTTTCCATTACAAATTTCGTGATCAAATCATCATATAAATCCCATTTTCAGAGCTTACTAACAATGTCGTACGATCTTGAGGCTGCTGAGCGCGCTGCGTACGCTCCCTTCTTCGGGTATGCCGGAGCCGCTTCGGCCCAGATCTTCACCGTCTTCGGTGCCGCTTACGGTACCGCCAAGTCGGCCGTCGGTATCTGCTCCATGGGTGTCATGCGACCCGAACTCATCATGAAGTCGGTCATCCCCGTTATTATGGCTGGTATCATCGGTATCTACGGTCTCGTCGTCGCCATGGTCCTCAAGGGTAAGGTCCAAGCCGCTAGCGCTGGCTACACCCTCGAGAAGGGCTTCGCTCATCTTGCTGCCGGTCTTACCTGTGGTCTTTGCGGTCTCGGTGCTGGATATGCCATCGGCATTGTTGGTGATGCTGGTGTCCGCGGTACTGCCCAGCAGCCCCGTCTGTTCGTCGGTATGATTCTCATCTTGATTTTCTCTGAGGTAAGTCGAATTCAAAATCCGAATCACAACCCCATCATATATGAATTTCCAGGTGTTGGGTCTCTACGGTATGATCGTCGCTTTGATCCTCGGTACCTCCTAAACAACTCGGCGCACGCTCCATCATAACATCATGCTCTGAGGGAAATTCTTTGAATCTATTGTGTATTCACTATTTTAAGCTCCACACAAGGCTGTCTACTCAAGACTATCATCTTTATAAGCTTATCTTATCGAAACAACGCGGTCTTGCGTGTTGTTTTATCGTCGTAAACTCTTGCGTTGTACCCCTAATATCTAGACCATTTCCAGCGATAGTGACTGCTTTGTTTTCTTAATTTGTAATCGGTTTAAACGCGTTGTGACTTTTCTTATCTTTGCCTGGTTCAAGTTTGCATAATAACTTGTTGTTGACCCTATTTTTAATCTCTTGTAATGTCGAAAGTTTTATATAGAAAATGTAAATGAAGAGTATAAGATATTAATTGCAATGTATGTGGGCGTGGGCTGGATTGGCATTGCAAATGTAGAAAAGGGAAAATAAGGTTGTAAATTGTATCCTATCGATGGAAAAAGGTCTTGTCAGCTAGCCGGAAACAGCTTGAAGAAGACCCATAAAAGGTGTGTGCGGTAAATAACCGATTTGCACAACGCACTGATCGCTTGGGAGGTCAATCTGTGCTAGCTCAGCCAGCTAAAGTTAGTCTCACGCGGAAAGAACCACTCGCAAGCACACTCTTTCCGTCCTCAGGTTGTGGTCATTCCATCGTTGTCGCTCTTTCGGATCAGTCTCGCTGCGCCCACATTGCTGCCGATTTCGTCGCTCTCGTCGGTTGTCTGTTCCTCGTCACATCGATTCCCACATTGCTGCGAAAACAATGTCTACCACTGCTGTAAGTTGTTATTGTTATTGTAATTTATATATGAAAATGTAATTTGTAATTTTTAGGAAAACCCTGCCCCTGCATCTGCCCCCGCTAGTGGGGTTCCGGAGATCCTTCAGCCGTCTGATGAAGCTGGTAAGGACATTTTGAGCGTAATAAAGAGTCAAAATATATAATGTTGTTGTTTCCAGTCATCCCCCGAACCGAAGTCTCCCTCCTCAACAAGCTCCTCAGCAAGGAGATCAATGAGATGAACGAGGGCCGCGTTGAGATTCGAAGCCTGCAGTCTGATCCGTCTTCGCCGCTCCATTCCACAGAGACCTTCGAAAGTCTCCGTCTCAAGCCGGAGCTCATAGCTGCCTGCTACAGCAACGGATTCAACCAGCCGTCGAAGATTCAGAGCGCCTGTATCCCTCTCATTCTCCGTACGCCGTACCCAGATGTCATCGCGCAGGCTCAAAATGGCACCGGCAAAACTGCTACCTTCTTGCTGTCGCTTCTTCACCGCATTGATCCGAAGATTGAAGCCACCCAGGGCCTGATCATTGCTCCGACGATTGAATTGGCACAGCAGATTGAGGCTGTTGCGAAGAAGCTCGCGTATAAAATGCCCGAAATCAAGATTCGGTGTGCGGTTCGCGGTGAAGTCGGTCAGTTTAGCTATCTTTTACAAAATTATGAACAACTTTTAATATATAACTTTTACAGCTACCCACGGTACCGTCTTCAACGACCACATCTTCGTCGGAACACCCGGAACCGTCGAAAAATGGCTCGTCCGCTTCCGCACCATCCAGCCTGAACATCTCATCTGCACCGTCGTCGATGAAGCCGACGACTTGTTCTTCATGCAGAACGTCAAGGACAACCTTATGCGGATCCTGGGCTTCATCAAGCAGAACAAGCCCGACTGCCAAATGCTGTTCTTCAGTGCCACTTTCACTGAAGACAACATCAACTTCATCAGCAACGCCTTCGTCCCGCAAGCCCAATACATCACCCTCCGCCGTTCCGAGCTGTCCCTCCATCACATCAAACAGTGCATCATCTACTGCCAGTCGCGTGAGGAGAAGTATCAAGCCGTCCGCAACATCTACGCCTCCATCAGCAACACGGCTTCCATCATCTTCGCCTACACCAAAGCCAGTGTCGATTGGCTTGCTGCTCGGCTTAAGGCTGATGGTCGCAGTGTCGCTACCCTCCACGGCAACATGACGGTCCAGGAGCGTGCCCAGAGCGTCTTGAAGTTCGCCCAGGGCGATTACAAGGTTCTCATCTGCACCAATGTTGCTTCCCGTGGTCTCGACATTCCTCGCGTCACCATCGTGATCAACTACGATCCTCCGGTCAAGTATGAAACCGTCATCGACCCGAATGCGATGCTCCGTACCGATGGTCAACTCGGATACGCCGACTACGACACGTATTTGCATCGTATCGGCCGTACTGGTCGCTTCGGTCGCCCCGGCTTGGCTGTCAACATGGCCGATTCGCAGATTTCGGCGAAACTGTTCAGCGAAATCGAGCAGCATTTCAGTATGAAAATGCAAGTGCTCGATCCCAATAACTACGACGCCCTCTTCGCTCTCGACGATGCGCCTTATTGATTTTGAACGGGTTTCATGCTTCGCTATCAGGTCTTCACTTTTTGTTTTTCAAATTTATTGTTTTTCATTCCGTTTTGATAAAAATTTGTTTTGAAGTTGGTTTTGGATGTAACATTGGGATTGGTGGACAAGAGATTATCATAGAACTGAGACATTGGCACGCATGGGGGTACTGTAATAAAAAAAGAAAAGCAAAAAAATTAATACATTTTTGTTAAGCATGCTTGAAGCAACTTTATTCATATGATAAATAACGTCAAAAACATTAAAGCAACATTTGAAGAAGCAATTTTCAACATTGCTTTATTTGGATTCACAAACAGTTCGCTTGGCGTACCGTCCCCAACGACTCAACTCCAAATGCGCTGGCTAAAAGTTGCATGCATGCATCGACACAGACACGGATCATTGCTTGTCCCCCACCTCCGCTAATCGTTTCCCAATCCCATTATTCTATTCACTAAAACACCAATTCTTTCAGCCTCAACATGGTCGAGAAGAAGCAAGCCGCCACGTCGTCCGACAAACGCGATGCTGTCTACAGCGAGGCCGCAATCCGCAACAACTTCGGTATTCTCGAGTACTCGCGAACCTGTCAAGCTGCCGCTGGCGGTATTGCTAGCGGTGCCCTTGGCCTTACCGGCACATATGGATTCTTGTTCTACTTTGTGACAGTTTTCCTTCAGGTTTGTTACCCCATCGAAATACAGCTTTTATATATATAACAATGTCGGTTTCAGGCTGTCTTCTGGGAGTACAAAGCAGGCTTCAAGTGGCAAGACTTCTTCGCCGTCCGAAATCTCAGCATCAGCCATTCCCTCGTCGGCGGTCTCCTTACTTATGTCCTGTTTTGGGTCTTCATCTATGGCATCGTTTATGTCTATTGAGCTTTACGGGACAGTACAATTTGCTTGATCTAACTATCGTATCGATCGCAACCTCATTCACTAATAATTTATTAAAAATTCTAATTTGAATAAACTTTTTCGTTTTTAAACATGTTGTGAACATTGGTGGTACACGGTTTTCTTTACCGGTAATGTATATTTGTCGTATTTGTACGTCTGTGATGTTTACGAAGTTTGTTTAACAATTGACATTTCAGATGTCGGCGAAAGACCTGCAACGACAACTTGAAGAACAGAAAAACCAAATTGTCAACTATGAAAAGAAGCTCAAAGATGTCGTTCGTGCATACAAGAGCCTTGAATTGGAGAAGAAGGCCTTAGAAGTCGCCCTCGAAGCTGTCGGAACAGCATCAGCTCCAGCTGATGGCACTACTGCTACGCCAGCAGCTGAGCCACCTCCAGACGCCGACGATGAAACAAAGATTGCGGCTTTGAAGCAAGCTTTGTCTACGTTGACTATTGAGAATAAGCGGAAGGAGATGGCTTTTCAATCCGATCGGAAAGCACTTATTGTACGTTTGCGTCTTTACAACTTGAATTTCCTTCTTATCAGTTCGTTTCAGACAAAGAATGAACAACTCCAAGCCCAACTCGACAAGCTCAAAAACGTCTCAGACGCCGTTGGCATTGCAAAAGCGTTGAAGAAAGGTCTCAAGCAAGCTGAAAATGATAAGGAACGAATGCTCGCCGATCATGGAGCTGTATTGGCGGAAATGCAATCTCGATACGCCAAGGAACACACCCATGCGGAACAACTTGAACGGCAACTCACTGAACAGTACAAGAATCTCGCCGCCGCGGAACAGAAGCTCGGAAAAGTGAAGGAACTTGAAGCTCAAGTCGCTGAATGGAAAACACGAGCTGAAGGAACGCCGTCTGTTCGGGTTATTCGGGAAGAGTTGGAAAACACCAAGAAGGCCCATGCTCAGGAATTGGCTTCGTTGAAGGCCAAATATGCTGCTCGTGACAATATTCGCGATGACAAGGATTCCCGAATTGTGGCTTTGGAACAGAGGATCCGTGAATTGACTGAAGAAAGTGTTGCCACGATGCAAGAGAAGGCGGAATTGATGTCGGCGATGGATCAGCTGGAGAAGAAACTGAACTTTTTGATGAAGGAAAGCGACAGTTTGAAGAAGGCGCAGCGACGATTATCGATGGAGGTTGAAGAGGGTACTACTGAGGAGCGGTTGATTGAATGTTATAAGCAGTGTATCAAAGAAAAGCCAGGGTTTGATATTTACGGTATGTTGATCTTCAATGAGTTGTTTGTTAACGTTAATGTGGTTTCAGAGATCTTGAAACTGCCACTACCCTACTTCCACAACTCTGAACGACCAGCCAGTGCTGTACCTCCTGAATCTCAGTCAGACACCGATGCCCCGAGTCATTGCCATACTTGTGAGCTCGCTCAGAAAGACTTGTCTTACTTCAAGAACCTTATTGGCCATCTGCAGAAGAAGTTGCGGACGCTTGAATCCAGCCATGATTTGATGAAGAAGGATCATGAAAATGTAAGCTAATTAAAGCCAAAACGTTGATTAATTGAACACGTTTTTAGGTGACATCAAGCCTTCGCACTCGCATTGCCGATCTCGAGACCATCCAGGAGCAGACCTATTCCCAGCTCACTGCCGAATGCAAGCGGAAAGTCGCTGAACTCGAGGACGAGATGACCAAACAACGCGCTCGCTTGCTTGAAACCATCAATGAAAAGGAGCGTGAAATCGAGCTAACCAAGCAAAGCCTAGCTGCCATGTACTCCAATCAGGTCCCCGACCCCGTCGATCCACCTCAGGGCAAATCCCCGGTTGGGCGGAAGGATTCCCGCAACTTGAGACGCTCAACTGACAGTCTTCGCAGTGCCAAAACTTATCATTCCGAAGATGGTGATGATCTTACCGTCGGTAGCCCAGGTCAAGTTACACGCTCATTGAGTGCTCATTTGGGCGAGAATCGCAATATTTTCTACGAGCAGGAGCTGAGTCGTCGTGAGCATGAGATCGCCGAATTGAGGTTTGTCATTTCTTCATCACTCGCTAAATTAATTCGTCTATTTTAGACATCTCATCCGTCTTTCCGAAACCAAAGTCCGCGAAATCGAATCTGCTACCCTCACGAAGGACATGCAGTACCTCCAGATTGTTGAAACTCTCAAAGAGGAAATCCGGGTCCTTGAAGGTCGCTTGACTCTCCAGAAGTCCGAAGTTAATTTGGAATACTTGCGAAACGTGTTCATCTCGTTTTTGAATTCTGAAAATCCAAAGTCGCGGAAACATATTTTAAAAGCCATTGGTGCTGTTTTGCGGTTAACGCCATCTGAGATGCGCAAAATCGATGCATGGAGTTTGTAGTACACATAATCTGAACTTTATCAATTTACTTGCTTTTTAATGTTTGTTACTAATGGTGCAATGAGGGGTGCTAATAAGTATGACTGTGATAACAAAGTGAAATAAATAATGTATTATCGCCTGTATTCTACTTCAAATTTCCACAGATTGGTTACTGATTTGGGTCAATCGGTTAGTTTTAGCAAAACATAAAATTATTGTTCAGAAGCGTCCTCAGATTGTAAGTGGACTTGTATGACATAGAACAAGAGTAAGGAGACCGCGAGTGGGCTCAGTTTCTGAGTCATTGTTTGCGGCCGTCCAGTGGGGTGCAAAGAAGGAGTAAACCGAACCCCAATGCCAGGAAAAGAGTGCTCACGCAAAAAATGAGGTGTATCCGTAAAAACGTGGCAACCAAAGCCGAAAATCCTGATGTTCAGCAATCAAAAACTGTCAATAAATATCGGAAATAAATGCCCGATGCCAAACACGACGCTAATATGCAAAGGAACTAGTAATTTCATTCGCAAACGAACGACACAATTGAAGTTATACAAAAAAAGACCGTCTCGGTTGCCTTGTCTTTTTTAGAGTGAAAGCACCTTCGACCTTTGATTGACTGCCATCAGAACAAACCGCAAAACCGTCGGTGCCTGATGATGACAAAGAACGTTTTTCAATCAGAAAAGCTTCACATTTTTATTGTTGTTTCCGTTTTTTCTCGTTTTAATATTTTCGACATCTTCCTTTTTTGATTTATACCGTAAACCCTTCGAGTTTTGAATTGCATGTTAAAAAGACAAAACCGTCGTTTGAAATGGATTCAATAAGTTTTATTTAGCTCAACCCTGACAATAGTAGACATTACAGACCCCGTAAAATGCATCCGCGCGCCAAATTTTACCTCTACAAGGCACTGCGCAAAGCCATCGATTGTTGCGACAACTGGCAAAGGCTCTGTCCTTCCAACTATACTATCCTAACCTATTCTAGGTGTTTCGTTTTTTTGACCCGGATTATGCCATTCAATTTTACTTCTTTGGAATATGCTCCTCTTCGACGCTTGAAGCAACTTGCCAGTCCATATGAACGTTTTAAATTAACAAAGCTTGGATTGCAGCATTCATTATTCGAAGTTCCTAGTTTCAATCAACTTGATTTCTTTTCAATTTCATTCGATTCTAAACGGATTTCGTTACAAGCTAAAGATTTTCTGATACTCAATGAGAAATCATGCCCTGTTTTTCTTACTAAACCCTACAGTATTACGATTTCTTCAAATAAAGAAAAGATCAATTCGGTATTGATATGTAAAATACTTATGCAACCTCGAAAAATTGAACTTTATGAATTCACGTTTTACAAAGAGGCTTTTATATTTTCTCACCCTTGTCGCAAATTCATAACTGAATTGGTGCTTCAAATCCCTACTAGTTATACATTTGTTGGCGGAGAGTTTGACCTAATAGCTGATGCTTTTCCAGCTTTGGAAGAGTTGACTGTTGACGTGGGATCTGCACTAATAAACTGGATTGATCACCTAATTGATTCACGCTTGAAGCATGCGTCAAAGTTATTAGTTTTTATCAAGGAAAAAACCATTCCGTCTATAAAAGGCTACAGAAGAAAGTTTGCAGATTTGTTTAACGTAAACAGTTCAATTTTTGATGTATTAACTCATAAACCATTACAGACATTTCAATTAGGCTTTAAATTAAAGCTAAAATTTTCAAAAACCTCCATAATGCTGACTGTAGTAGAACTACAAAGGCTTGGTTGTGCTGTCAATATAATTACGCTTGGAACTTTCGAAAGAGACTATGCCTATGTAGAAATCAAAAAAGAATTGCAACCATCTATGTTACAGTTAGTTCTTTTTCGCCAACTTGTTAAACAACTAATGTACTTTAGAATAAGCTGCGCATCAGAAGTTTTCCTTGACGACTACAATAAGCTCACAATCACTATAAAAGAACGCCTTTCCAAGTACCTCAGCTATGGAAGTTCTCCAGTTTTATTGTCATGCAGTCACATAGAACTTACTAAGATTAAAAACGAGTCAATATTGGATCAACGACTTTTACATAAGAAGCTCCACATAACATGTGATACTTTATGCGCTCGAAATTGTGTCCTGGATGATGACATCTTAGTTTTCACAAAACAGTTCTGTCATCAAGTAAAATATTTTCATTTTACAAATGTTCAATTGCCGAATAATAACTTTATTGCACAGCTATTCAAAGCGTTTCCTGCAATTGAACATATTTCGCTCTGGCTAGCCCATCCACTTTCAACAGATGCCATTCATATGTTGCTATGCAATCGCCTTTCCAAATTAAAAAGCATTGTTATTTCCGGAAATTTCGGTTTGTTTCTGAAATATTTACAAGCCAAGACAGACGTAGTTAAAGAACTTTACAAAGTAAGTTCTTTATGAACAAGATGTTTTTCGTTTTTTAAATTTTAAATTTTTCAGAGAGCCCATTCGTCGTTTTATTTTGATATACGCACCGTTTTAAAAACATATGCAAACCATTTAGACGAAACTAGAAAGTTGGGATTTAAAGTAGATCTTTTGGATCAACCACTTGGTGGTATTATGGTTCACATACACTGTGGTTTCCAGAAGTATATAAGGTAGGATATTAAAAATATTTTTAAATGACTTAACTCAAGTTTGTAGATTAATAAGCGCAACTAAAAAAGCAACGATGGTTGTTTATCCAGAAACCATTATTTTAACAACACCAGGAAAAACGGAAATTACCGCTGATTCTCCAACGATTCAACTTATCGCTGAGCAAGTTATTTTACAAAATAATTTTTATGTAGACGGCACGTTTAAAGTGAACCTGAAGCTTCTAAACAAACTTGTCATGCAGCCAACTGTGGTCAAGTTGTTAAACTGTGTTAATGATGCATTTTTTGAGATAGCTGGGCCGTTTTCAATTTCTGTGAAGCATGTGGATCTGCGAGAATGCGTTTGTAAAAAAAAGCATTTTAAAAAACAAATGAAACGAATTCGAGAAACATTTCCTAATTTGGTTAAGATTTGGGATAATTAAGCCCACCCATTTAATTGAACATTACATCTTACTTTGATAATTCTATGATATCAACAATAATTAAATATACGTTTACTTAATCGTTCTAATTTTAAATGGTTGCACTTTTTCACAATACACGGTGGAAATCACGATCGCGCACCAATCTAATGTTACTTCGGAATTATACAAAATCATTGATTACAGAAAAAAACGGAGAACCGTTTGTCAAAACACACAATCTTAGTCAATAGTTTACGAAGCAATTAGTTTGACGTAAAGTGAATGCCGTGGACCTCATGTCCGTATTAGGATGTTGTGCGCTTTAGCTACTCGATCAAATACAAACGGGTTTTTTCAGTGTATTAAAGTATATTTTAAAATATTTCCATACATGTAATGGTTCGTAGTGGATTGAGGTTCAATGCATGCTGCTCGGACATGAACACATTTATTTTTTACAATTTCGAATGATACAAAAGTGCTGCTTTTAAGTTATTGACGGTAGTTTCCATAAAGCGGCGAAAATGAGGAAGACCATTAACTAAACCAATAATCAGTATCTAGTTTGCTTGGACATAACTTACGATAAAGCAATACTGTCGTTTGTATGGACAAAGCTCGAATAATAAAAGCCGGGATTTCCGAGACGTTTTCAAAAAAGTGTGATAACCCAGGATTGTAGAGGCTACCTAAAACTTTTAAACATATTTAAACTACTGTAATGGTTAAGAGCACGAACTTCTTCATGCAAAACGCGGTTTGCAGCGACTATTCTCAATGTTGGTTCAGAAAAAGAAACCACGCTTTCATTGACTGCTGCTCCAAATCCAAAAATTAGATTTTTTACTAAACAGTGATCAATAACAGCAATTATGATGATTGTAGTTGTTTTCCATTCAACAATTATATCATTAAAACTCGGATGTAATGCAGCTATCAATGTGCAAATGGCACATAACACGAAACCGTTGCCAACTTGAGCGAAATAAGTCCGAAATTTGTGAAAAACGTACAAAATTTGAGCATGGGCAAATAAGTAATGCCTTATTACTGGTAGTTGGTACGTGTTTTCATCGCCTTCGAAATCTTCGGAGAGTCCTTCAAACTCGGCAATTAGACAAAGTAGGACATACGTAAATATTGAAAATAGAATTGGAAAAGCAGCAAATTGGATGATGACAATTGAAAGGAAGATGACATTCAAAAGGTTTGGATCAACGGAAAGCTGGAAGTTGAGAAGAGGGTGTCGGTGATGGAACTGGAAGAGCCCATAGGCGGAAGCATAGAAAGCCACACGCAGGAAGCCGTAGATAATTGCAATTTTCTGATTAAATGAATGGTTCACATTGCATAATTGCGTGTATTATTTATGCCTTGCAAATGAAACTTACATTTTGTCCGTGTAAAATTGCCGATTTCTTCACGATCCCCACACCATTCGTCGATTTAAGGATGTCCTCGCGAATTTTTATGTTACCTTCATTCCAAAACCATATGAAAACACATACGAATGCGAATGTAGCTTCGATTCGTACAATGATCAAAATAATTCTGAGGCAGAGGTGTGAACTCGTCCGAACTTGAGATACTTCAAGCACAAGTGAGACTGTGAACAAAAATGACAAAATGACGAGAGTGGTCCAATTTACGACCAGGAAGATCTTTTGGGCTGGTGTTCGATGGTCGGGCCGTCGACGACAACGCGCCTGAATGACGGCCCCAAGGACATTCGAGGGTCGACTTAGGCGGCTGAGCTGAAAGAGTTCGAATTCTGAATACCTAGTTTCAATGAAAAGTAAAACTTAATATACTTGTTCGATCAATCTGGTCTGTAGAGCAATGGCTGCTTCGTAGGTCGAGAAGTTGAGCTGCATAAACGGCATTTCTCCGTCGGCGCAAATGTCTGCGACAAAATGAGAATTCGCCGACTTTGACGGCATTTTTTTGTTTTTATTTTCCGACATGATCCCACTCGTTTGAAAGGTCGTTTGTCAAAGCATACTTGATCCCATCCCTTGCCCAGACCTACTGGGTTATGACTGTTCACGGCTCTGACGTCGCTTCCTTCTTCTGACGTAGACGACCCCCGACCGCAAATCCCACTGTTCCGTGATAGATGTACGTTTCTGCAATTTGCCCCCGTCTTTCTTACCGAATCGAGGGGGCACGAAGCAAGCTCCATCTTCCATGTACGTACAAATGCTTTTTCTGTCGGCTGCTGGCTTTGCTTTGAGTTGTCAGTATTTTTGGGGGCAACTAACTCTCCCTTTCATTCCAGGCCTCAAGGACGCTTGCAACCACACCACAGCCTTTAGGGTTTTATAATAGTTGACTGGCTTTACTGCTGACACAAATCAAGTTATTGCCAATGAAGGAGGGGTTCCATTTTGGATCCGTGAATACACGAACGACAGGTAGCCAGACAGGCGGGGAGGAAACAGACTTACGCAACATGGATCGGAGGCCAAATGGGGGTATTCCGGGCCTGGTGGAACTGGTCCAGTAGCATGATCGCTAAGTTGGATTGTTATTAGCAGAAAGCATGTTGACCTGGAGCTGGCTTATGGAACACTGTTCTTTTGATTTTGGCTCTGAGAAGAAGTTTTTTTTCGACTATTACCTTTCAAAATACCCTCAGGTCACAAAAAAGATCTGCATCGCGGTGACGTTTGCGCGATGGCTTAAAGTACTCCCGCTTTCACTTTTTTGTAAGCGTCTTCCCCGACAAATACGGAAATTTTGACATTCGATTCGGAGGCAAACAATGGTCAGACACTGCCTACTGACTGACCAGTAAAGCATCTCCCATGTCCGACAGACAAGGATGCGCAATGTGCGGCAAAGTGTTAGCGATTAAAAGGTAAAGTCAAATTGCGTCGTTGCCTTCTTTGTAATGATCAATCCCTCGGGCGCTAACCTCTTTTTTTACCTGCGTAAAGCAAACTGTGGAAGGTCGGACCGGATGATACCCTAAGGGGCGTCGACTAGGGGCATCCTCTAATCCGATGTCAAAGCCCCGGGGCCAAAGAGATATGAGTCAACTGCAACGGGCGTGAGGACTTCCATTCGATCATTTAAAACTCGTGTTCGGCCAGGGTCGTCAGAACGGCTACACGGTGTTTTTTGAAAACATAGCAGCGCCTCAGGGAGGATAGCCGTTTTAAGCATTGTGGTCGTGAATTGGTATTGTGGGACGTGTCGTGAAAACAGTGTTTATGAAGTTGGATTCCTTTTAAGGGTCCAGAATAACGGGTGGAAACTTGGGTTTACCTACTTATTTACCTCTGCAGTGGCGACATGTTTGCGGTTTTTGTCTTTCTGGGGTTATTTTGTGTAGTAGCTACAGCGCCGGCGCCTAGTATTACCGTCACAGATGTATGTTTAGACTTTCCAACTTTCTTAATTTTACTTTATTATGACTTAAGGTCGTCGATAAAACCGCCGCAGAAGGAGAAACGTCACTAAACGCTGCAGACTTTTCAAACACCCCCATCAAGGAAGTTGATCTCCGTGAAATTGGTATTACCGTCCCAGATGATCCGACACTGGGCTCCAAAGCCGAAGGTGATATTGCGATAACCAATTTGAAGCGATTCATGGACGACCAATCCAGCCTCGGTCGCAATGCTATCCGCCAACCGTACCGTCGATGGCCTAATAATGAGATTCCCTACACACTTTCAACCCAATATGGTGCTTATTCCCGATCAATCATCGCAAAAGCTATGAACGAGTACCACACAAAGACGTGTATTCGCTTTGTACCCCGCAATGAAGCCATCCACAAGGATTACGTTTACATCCATCCCGATGATGGTTGTTATTCACTTGTTGGCCGAACTGGCGGGAAACAACCGTTAAGCTTGGATTCCGGATGTATTCAGACCGGTACCATCGTCCATGAATTGATGCATACTGTTGGTTTCTTCCATGAACAGAGCAGGTTTGTTGCATTTTTAATTTGATCCATCCGTGGGCCGGGCAATCAATAGTGTCATTATGTGTTCCTTAATCCAAAAATGAACATAAAACAAAACCGTATTAACGAGGGTTAACATGTTCATAGTCTGTATTTTTGTAGATATGACCGTGACGACTATATTGAGATCTCCTGGACCAACGTGATCAACGGAGCAGATGATCAGTTTGAAAAATATGGCATGAATGTGATTGACCAGATGAATGAACCATACGACTACAGTTCCATCATGCATTATGGCCCATATGCCTTCAGCGCCAATGGCAAACGCACCATTGTGGCACGGAAGCCCGGAGCCGGCAAAATGGGTCAACGTGTGCAGTTCAGTGAGATCGATCTGCGAAAGATCAATAAGCTCTACAGTTGTAACAATTCCGGGTCACCTAATCCGTCGCCGAACCCCAATGGAACCCTGCCGACCCCCAATGGAACCGACAACAACATTGCTACTAACAAGGTGGTTAAACCGACTTATCCGTTTCTTTATCGGTCTCGCTTTATCAAGGCTATCGCACCATTTCGTCGATGGGGTCCTAATGGTCTCATCGGACGTTAAGTGCCTTATTTTGCTGCTTTCCGCACGATTTTCATTTAATTTTCACACGGGTCATAATGACAGTGTCTTTGGTTTCGCAGCTTTATCAGTTTTAATGATGCTTTTTATGTTTAACTTTCAGTTCGCTTTATTTATTTATTTTGCTATCTGAATAAAGACGTTTCGTTATGTGCTTTTGGTTTCATTTTGCGACTAGCTTTCATGCGAATAGAAATACTGTAATTTCAGGCCTGCGTAGATTCGAATTGGAGGTGTTCCTTCTGGTCAATGACAATATTCGGATATTGTAATGAGTATGCCGAGGTAAGAGATACAGTTTGCAGAAGGTCGTGTGGAAGTTGCTATGATCCGCCGCCGCCACCATTAGTTGATGCTGGTAAGACTAAATGCCCTGAAGCACTTTTGAGCTAACATGTCAAACTTACAGTCTGCGAAGACTCCTCCCCCCTATGCGTTCACATCAAAAAGTCAAGTTGCTCTTCGCCACTGACCCAAGTTACATGCCAGAAAACATGTAACCTATGCAAAGATAGCGTCTGTGAAGATAAGTCAGAATGGACTGTATGTCAATCAGTAGTATTGCTACAACTATGTTCTGAACGTACAGATTGCAACAGATCTTGTGGATTTTGTGGAACATAAATCACTTGCTACGCATATGAATTAACCCGATGATATCATGTACAGTGTTGAATAGTTGTTTATAAAATACAAATACAAAATTCACAGATCGGGTAGGGTTAGATCATTAGGAAGAGTTGAGATAACGGGTATTAACACGTAAAGCGAGACATCGTTAATCGTAATACAAAACAAGGAGGTTGTAGCAACAAATTATAAAACATCAAAATCAGCCTCCTGTTGCGCCTCATCGATCTCTTGTTGGCTCAGGCTGGTTTCTCGTTGTTCCATTTGGGCTTTTTGCTCCTGTTGCCGTTTGAACTGATTCATTTGATTCAGCAAAATGGTGGCTGAGGAGACTTCGAAAGAGGGTCGCTTTGGGAGATTGATGTGTAGAAGGCGAATGGTGGGTCTTCCGTGTGGGCAATTCTGAAAAGACGAGTTACAATTATGTGTTTATTACGAGTACAACGGTAAAACTAACTGACCCATGGATTCTTCAATGTTGACAGATTCGTGATGAGTTTGCGGATCTGACGCTTCTCCAGGTCATCACCGACCATAATGGACCTACGACAAGCCTTCGACGCCGCAGCCTTCAGCATACGTTGGGAACGGTAGTACTGACCAGGAAACTGTTCCAAATGCGCGAGAATCTCATCAACATCATCAGCTCCGAAAGAGTGTTCGTAAAAGTTGGGGACAGATGATAGCTTCGCGTGATCTAAACACATCCAACTTAATCGATAGCAACGAAAAACCAAAACTGACCTTCTTTGATTTCAAAAGTGAATCCACAATTCTCAAAATAGTCGAGATTAGTCACAAGAATTTGAAACTGTACTGGAGATAAGAGAAGTTCGATTGGACTGAAACAATTATCAGATAGATTACACTTAGACAGTGCTTGTGAACACTCACTGGATCAATTTCTGTCGCTTGATTTCGGTAAAATTGAGAATGTTCTCGTAATTAAACTTTTCATCAGCTGCATGTTGATCAACGGCAAAGACGTGCTTATCCAGGGAGGTGAAAATGAAGGATTTGTTGTATTGGAAGAGAATGTGCATGTCATTGAAGGACTCTTTTCTAAAAAATTGACACAATTAGAGTATCTCAAAGACTAAAACTAGAGGTAAACATACTGAAGCAGGAATTCAGTGGCTTTTTCTTCGGCAATCACTTTCTGATCATCGTCATCTTCGCCAGCAGAGGCAGGCAACTCGAAATGACCGTTGTCAGCCAATGTCTTGAGGTAGGTAATGTATCCAGCATGGTCAATGACAGCCCCGGTACGATGCTCCTTCGACTTGATGGCAGTGACAACCTTTGTCGCCTTGTTGAAGTTATACACAGCAACAGCGCTATCTTTCTTTGAAACTAGTTCATATCGAACTTCAGGGTTGGGCTCATTCGAAGCTTCGACAAGGGTACGAGCATCGGGAGCAGGGCAACGGATCTCAGCTTCGATTCGAACATCGGTGTCCATCGGTTCCGAATCCTTGCTAGGCGGAACAACGATGGCGGACTCAATCTCGGCGTCAACGTCGACATAAGACGAGAAGGAAAACTCTCTGGGCGGAGGGGTTTCTTTGTTCGATCTGCGAACAACGACGGGTTCAAAGGTGAATTCAGGCACAGGCGCCGGCGGCTTAGTACTTTGATGCTTCTGAGGTGAATTCCGTCTGGCCTCTCTCAGTTGCTTCCGCATTTCAGGCGTTTGAATATTAGCTGATGTAGTGTTGTCAGGCATCGACCACAAACCCGGGAAAGAAGTACGACTCGGTGGAGCTCGAGATGATGACTTGGCACTGCTCTGTGAGGAGGACATCGACGGCGTATCAACGGGAGTGTAGTAACTCGGACTGCGTTGCCGACTTGATGATGGCAACTCAGTCTGCTTCAGACGCTTGCCCAATGGTGGGGAATTCGCTGCCATGCCTCTCTTTGTAGGACGATCAGACGCAGAAGCCCGAGAAGAGGAAGGCTTGGAAGACGCCGCGCTGCTGGTCGGCTTCTCAGAATGCCACACATTCGGCAGCTTTTGCGAAGCGACTTCTTCCTTTGGAGCAGCGTCGGAGCCAAGACCAATTTGGGTGGACATCGCTTTGGTCCCGTTGAAGGCAGTCAGAAGGCTTGCGTGAAGTTTGGCGAGGAAGATGTTCTCATCGCGAAGTTGGACGGTACGCTTGTCCGGGGTAATGTTGACGTTGACTCGGCCTGAATGGACAACATTATCATCAATTGGGAATGTATAAATGTAAAACTAACTTGGATGGACGTCAACAAAGATAACAAAACCAGCATTCTTGTGCTTGTGGGCCTGTTTATACAAATCCTGGATCACTTTGACCGCCTTTGGATAGTCGACGTGGCGATTGTTCACAAACAGGAATTGCCGTTCATCGGTACTAGCCGTGGAATCGGTCGATGTAACGTAGCCGTGGAACTTCATTACTTCAAATTTAATGTCAGGCTCCTTCTCAAGTTCATACATCTTTCTAACAATTCCCTCTGGCAAGACGTCTTGAATCTCGACAAAGTCGCTCTTTCCTTTTCCACGCCCTCCGAACAGCATCGCCATGACGTCTTTCAGCTTTGAAGTGCCGCCCATGGTTGAGAAGATTGGGGTTTTCTTCCTAAAACATATCAACAGTCAATATAAATCACATTTACAGGTAGTTGGACTTACATTTTGAGCGTATTTGTGAAAACAAACTTGATCTTCGGATGAGCCAGCGCAAAAGCCTGCACGGTCTTGATCAACAGGACCAAATCCTTCTTATAGTTTCGCTGGAGCTCACTTCGCCGAACAGCCATCGTTGAAAACAGCTTATTTACCGTGACGGTGGTGCCTCTTCCACGGGCACAGGTAGCCTTCTCGGTGATCTCACCGGCATGATCAAAGACAAGTTTCGACGCGACAGGGCTGGATTCCGCCCGTGTAATGATGACCAGATCGGAGAGCAGTGCAAGCGCATGGAGGGCTTCTCCTCGAAATCCGAACGTATCCAACGCATTGAAATCGTCCATATTGGTCAGTTTTGAGGTGCAATGGGCTTTGGCGAGGTTTGGGAAGTCGTCGGCTTTGATGCCGGAGCCATTGTCCACGACTTCGAAACTGGTTGTTCCATTGTCGACAAGTCTGATGTCTGAAAATATAAAAATTGAATTCAGTTTGTGAAAATGGAAGCCATTACCGATAACAGTCGCGCCAGCGTCCAACGCATTGTCAATCAGCTCACGGACCGCACCGGCCAGCGATGTGATAACCTGGGCATTGGTAATCACCCGAGCGACCTCCTCAGGCAGACTGGCGATCCGGTTTTTAGTAGTAGTCATCGCCTGGAGGTAAATATATTACATTTGAAAATGCGAAACGCCAAAGGTAAAAAACAACTGAATCAAACAGTCACCAAGTAAAACACACATTTGGTTCACCACCCGCATACCTTTATTACAACGAAACCATGTAAAAGGTATCAATTATGCGACATTGACAGAATAAAAGAAGGTAAAACCATAAAGGTTGACAAAATACAAATACCAATACCATACAAAATCGAGAGTTGACAAATGCAAAGTTAAAAGCACGTAATTGATAAAATGAGTAAGTACAAACCATAATAAATAGGGTTAAACCGATAATTACAAAAAAGAAGGTACCTTATTGGAAGCAGAGAGATTGGTGGAGCGTTGGAGGATGCAGGCGCATATATTCTTCGGCAAAGAGGTAGGGATCAATGGTGTCGAACTTGTTCAACATGCTCTCGACCTCGCTCCAATCACAGGCGCTTCGCAGGTATTCAGAGCGCCGGCGCTCCTGAAACTGGGCGAGAACGGACCAATGGACATGGCGATGTATCTTGAGGGCGACTTTCTCGACTTCCGACTCCAATACGTAGACGGCTGGGTACTCGCTGGACGGCTTGTATCTGCGGAGGTGGGCAATGTGGCGATCACTGAGGAAGTAGTGATTCTTCGCGTTTATAACGCGGCAGTAGTAGTTCGTGACACACCGACGGCAGAGAGGGTCCGCATCCGGACCAGGGAGGACTTCCTTTACTTTGTGACATTTGATGCAGGTCGGGATTTCGTCGTCGATTTCTGCAAAACAGTCAAATTAGCATTAAATCATAAGAAAAACGTTCAACTTACCCATATTGTTATTCTCGCAGCTGCCATTAAGGAAGAAAGACTGAGCGCCTTTTGCAATGGACGCAAAAGGTGTGTTGTGCAGAGGGGGCATGTCAACCTCATAGTTCATGTACTCCTGGTCAGTCGTGCTAAAAACGAAGCTTATTATCTCTGAATATTCGAAAACAAGCTTCTTACCGAAAGCGTTTTGGATCGTCATGACCGTGGAAGAAGATACGCCGCTTCATTGTGTTCTAACAGCCGACGTGAGTTAGTTTGTTAATGGAAAAACAACAAGCAGCGTCGTGAAGGAACGAACGAAAACGCACGGACAGCAACGCGCGAAGAAAAAACAATTTGACGCTCGTCGCGTTTTGCCAAGCAACCGCGCGCTTTGAAAAAAGCCGTTGAACGCAGATTTTTCATTGACGTTTCGTTGTTCGGTGCGCATGAAAAACCAACTATCCTTGCACGATGGGCGTTTTTGTGATGATTTTCAGAGTCATGGATGGCTAATTTGACTTTACAAACACGTTTTGGATGGATCATGAAGGAGAGCCGAACCATCGTCAAAGCTGTTTTGGGAACACGATGTGAACATTGCACCCATAGGTTAAGGAACACCCCCATGTGAATAGATCTAAAACCATCAGATTATAATAATTTTATGTTCAAATAGTTAAAAATTAATCGTTGACGACAATAAGAAACATTCAAAAATTACTGTAATTTGGGACAGCAAAGTTTGAGATACAACTGTAACTTCCCTTAGTGAATCACATCAATGCTTGGAAGGTTTATTTGTCATCCCTCTGGCGATCAGTGTAAATGGAATCCAGATATGGACAGTCCTCTAAAAAAACCAACAACTATTTCTAATCACTGCTCTTGAATTTGTGAACCAATATGTAATTTATAACTGGCGTCATAATGATAGTTAACTTCAAGAATTATTGCCAAACCTCTAATCACCCGCAAGTTCATGCAGATCACTCCTATTTTGATAGATTTTTTGAACGACCTTTTAGATTTTGGAATAAGGTTAACTTTTTCAAAAAAATATGGAGGCGGGTCAGTGGTCACTAACCTCGTGAAATCTGTACTGATAAAAGAAACGAACAAGTGTGTCCTACTAACACCAACTTGATAAGCTTGTGAATAAAGTGAAATAGCCATCAATCATAAAGCCGTACATAAAAACAAGAGCCACACTGGTCATTTGGCGTGTCTTTTGTGTCAAAGGCACAACTGTGGCGTGGCGTCAATTTGAAATCGCAAAACTGCTAATTATTGATCTAAACTTACCTTGAACTTGCTTTTTTTTAAATTGTATTTAAAAATAACACTATCTTTTGGTTAAATTATTACCTAAGACCAGTGGTGCACCTGCTTATTTACGTCTTTTGTCTTTAACTTTTATTATGCTTTTCGAAAACCCTCCGTCAAACCCGTTGACGTTTTTGAGGTTAAAAACTTCTAACGTGTACCCTTGCGTGAACTTCGAACGTTCCAATTGGATTATTTAAACTGCTTTAAGTTCTGACAAATTTTGTCAACATTCAGGAACCCTTGGGGCAGACAGATAATTATTGCCTTAAACGAGGAAGTCGCTTGTGCTAAATCTTGTTTTACCGTTTTATTTTGGTTGCAAATTTGGTCCCTCTAAAAGGCTGATAATTCAACCACCACTTTACGATTCGTTTGCCCAAACATCCGTCTTTTAACGGATATTTAAATCGACTTAATCAGTTTTACTCTGTGTTGTCTCTTGTGTCGGATGAGATTATTTGTTTTGATGTTGTTAGCGTGTACTGTATAGGGTGCGTGGAGTGTGTTGGTGTGCGAATACACGTAATTCCGATGTTGTTTTTATATTTTTATAAAAAATATGAAAGGTTGATTGATTTGTTTACGTGAGTGACATTGCAGGTTTGATGTAGCCAGCCGCTAAACCACTGTGTTGTCAGTCGTTCTTGGCACTATTTTGACGTTGTGGGTTCTCCGTTCACAGATCTCCTGCCAAAATCCTCAAAATATTGGTGTGAAGTCAAGGTTAAGCACGTCTTCCGTAACCACTGTGCTCCCGGTATAAAAAGTTGTGTTGTCTGAGCTGAGCGAAGTGGTTGGAAGCGCAGGAGAGGGACAAATTGCAGAGGGCTCTGACGGAACATGCCACAAATGAGAGGCTTCCTTTTTGCGGAAGGACCTACTCGGCAGCCATTTACATTTTATTTTACAGGACCTGAACCTATGCAAGCTGTGCCCACAGGGGTCCTTGGCTTCTTGGCGGTATCTTTATTGGGCCGTGTAACTTACAACTCAGTAGCTTATCCCAGAGGGCAGGAGGGAGGGACTTCATTGAGAGGCATCTGCTAGTGGCCCGTATTTGCAACTCATCTTCAATTTTGGTATTGCCTTACGGAAAGGTTAAGGATTCGGACTCACGGCACGCTACTACCATTCCACGAACTCTGGATATGCGTGTCCGACTCATTCTACTCGCTTTCTATGTAACTACCCCGAGGCTAAGTGTGGTTCTTTTGCGCTTTTTTAAGGAACAAATATTCCATCAGGAATTGGCACTATCGTCTTTTGTTGTTGGAATGACATTTGTAGAACGGCCACTCTTCCGAAATGTGTTATTTTTTGCAAACGACTGTGTTTTATTTTAAGTTGCTTGTCAACTATCGGCACATAGATTGACATGCGGAACTCCGCCGTTATTTCGATTTCTCGCAGTTGTTCATTCTCTCTAGCCCGACTCGGAATTGAAGGGCTTTATAAGTTTGTTTTTAACATTCTTCTTGGACACTAGAAACATTCAAAAAAATATCTGACATTTTTTGTCCATCTGGCGTTTCCGATTGGTTGGGGCCGGCGGCGAAAGCTGAGAAAGTGCAAACAATGCTTATTTTGAGATTTTGATAGAGCTTTTCCGCTGCCCAGGTGGTAGCATCATCGTTGAGTTGACCGTTTTCACAGTTACTGGAGGTGGTCTAGGCAGATTGTCAGGTTTGGTCATCACTTTTTTCCCGAACCCGATCGTGCGAGCTGAAACGCCTTATTTGCACAGATGAGTTCACTCCTTCATATCATTGCCTCGGGTCATACTCAATAAATAGACATACCTGAAACGAAGCCTGGACGCAGTGCACTCTTCGACATTCTGCTGGTCGGCGCATCCTATAGTCGTGACAATCATTTGTAATCTCCATATTACTGAACCATACTGACGACATCTTGCAGCATTCTTGTCTCAATTTGACACTAATTAACCCATCATTAGAATGGCATCGTTTTCAAAAGCGATTATCGCGATTTTAAGCTTGGGAACAGCCGTCCAGGCGCTTGAGTACTCTCGAGGCAATAACGGTGACCCTTGGAATGCTTGGGGCAATGTCCAGCAAGGCAGTCACGAAGCTTTTGGTTCCGGACGTGGTAACGGTGGTGACCCTATTGGTGGGGCTGGTATGCCGGTTCCGGGCGCCAACTTCAGACGTAATTACAAATCGTTTTTTAACTCTCTCAGATAGATAGATAGTTTTTTAACCCTTAAATACGACTTTAGAATGCGTTAAGCCGTGGCAGCGTCCGGTTATGACAATTGCGACAATCAGTATGCCTGCGCATGCTGTCACTTGTCATCCGGACCATCGACCCTGTGAACTCGACGTTGCAGAGTGTCAATTCTCCTTCAGCACTTTCCAATACATTTGCTGCCGTGACCGTGAAGATGTTAAGCCTCCTGGTAATTGTGATTCTCACAGACACATTCATTAATTTATTGTGTCCCCACGACAGCGTCTCATCTTGTTTTTAGAGTGTCCCAAGTATCACAGCACATTGCGAACCCTGTGTGGTGGCGTTAATGACGTGTCGTGTCCTCGTAGTTACCGATGCCTGCCATCACGTTTTGACCCCAATATCGAAATCTGCTGCAAACCGAATTCCACCATTGTGTATCCCGAGCCTGACACGTGTAAGTTCAAGTCCAACCCCCCGTTTGACATGCTGGATGCGTAAAACGCATTCAGACCCACGAATAATGACGGCCACGCCATGTTTCAGCCTTCCGGGACAACTTCATTGTGCCAGAGCATTTGCCTGCGTCACCGATGACTGAAATAAAGGCATGTTTGTCACTGCAACCCATTTAACGGGAGCCATTTGGCTTCACGTTATCTAGTGAGGTCTTACCACGGAAGCTTTAGATCAAATTCAAGTCCCTCACGATGGCACCTGGACAACTTGTCGCAACCGACGATATTGATGACCTCCTCAAGCACGCACCAACCCTCCTCGACTTTGAAGGCGATGACAGCAAATTCTATACGATTGTTCTATTCGGTTCGTCTGACCATTCATGACAAATGTTTTTGTTTGCTTTGAAACTTTCTTTTTTTACCATTTCCGTCCGGATTTGTTGTAGGCTTCCCCCGAAATGCGCCAACTTTTGTCAAAGGTGCAAACCGTGCTACCCTTCATTGGCTCGTTCACAACGCCAATCCATCGAACGGCACTTTCTTTGCCGACGGCTATAAGCGCACATCCGGAAGAGAAACATTCGCATATTTACGCCCCCTTCGTGATGAAAAACCTTTCGGTGAGTAAGATATTGCGGTGAAGTCGTTTATTAGTGTACATTAAACAAAATGCTGGTATCACACGCGCAGACCAAACCAACGTGACCCCGCCTATTTTTAGGTATCCACACAATGGTCTTGATTATCTTTGAACAGAATGCGGAAATGATTAACAAAGCTGACTTTAAAGTGAGTCAGACAAACCATGATTTTGTCTTGAAGCAGTGGCTCGAAGATAACCAAGAATTGATTAGCACGACTCCAGTTGCGGGTAGTTTTTACGGAGTAAGTATTTTTCCTTCCTTATTGTAGGGCCACCTACAATTATTTTATATTTTCGACGACGCCCTTCCAATTTTGACACCCCCTTTTTCAGTATGCCTCAGCTGATCCGCATCCGGAAGGCACAGACTTGATGCCCCACTAAGTCATTACAAGCGTAACCTTGTCCTTTTGTGTCTGTATGTATTCTTGTCAAAGATGAATATGTCAGTATGTTAATATTTTTCCCGTTGTTTGGTCGTTAATTAACTTTCTATTTTCTTGTGAAGTGACAACATGTGGATATAAATTTGTGAACCTTCCTTTCGATGTACCCTTGTTCGTTGTGGTTCTGTGTTTGGACGATATCAGTTTAATTTCTTTAAGGGTTGGGCCACCTTTGCTTTGTCCTCAGTTCGTGAGTGTTGGTCTTCAATGTCCTTATGAGACGCTCAATTTTGTTCGAAATGGCGCTTTGAATATTTATGTTATTTCATGAAAGACGCGCACGACAGTTGGTGGCACTATCGAGCTCTGTGCACCCAAAAGAATGTTCGCTCCATGCCATTTGTTAATGTTTCATGCCCATCTTTAGTTGTATTTAGCAGCTACGGATGCGCGCAATGCATCTTATCGTATGCCAGTTGAATTGAGCTTTCATCTGTGTCCTTACACTTGTGACGCACTTTTCTACACACACCTTCCAGGTGCCGTGCTCTTCCTGCAAAGCAACTAAGAAAGATTATTGGTAGATTTATTTTGTTTCTATTCAGATTTGCAGTAGTAACCTTTAGTACTTCGCCCAATACACAATTCCATTGAACACGTCCGCCTTATTAGCGTGTCACTTAAATTGCTCGTCTTTTTGCCAAATTATTTTATTCCCACCCCACATCGTGTTTTGAGTGACGCCAGGCTCCGTTGTCGCCAGATTATTGCCCAATAATAAGTCTTAATTAGGTTTTACGTTTTTTCCATCCGTGGCCGGTTTTGGCATTATTGTTTTCATTGATAATCCTAGTTCCCTATTCGTTGCGTTTAATCAGAACAAACCTCGTTACCCTGTTTTGGTTCGAGGCTGTATTAACTTTTTTACTTTCCTTTTCGAGGTAATACCATGGAAGTGTCAATCGTAAATGCGACAGCCGAATTCATCCATACCTATACGGACGGCGGGATATACAATGTAACGGAAGCATCAATTGCGTTTCAAAACAGGACCGCAATTGCGCTCCATATTGTTAACGAAACGCTAGTATTCCATAAGAAAATAAACATATCCATGAGCACTCTATTGTTAATGAAGGTAAGGCACTGCTAACAATGTGCGTGCCATCACTATCCATGTAGCTTTCCCCATTCATAATTATCGTTCTTCATTCTTTTCAGATTAGCAATGCTGCAGGCTACATATACATGTTACTGGCTGTGCTCGGTGTTATCCTCAATGCTGGGGTACTAGCCAGACTTGCTCATCTTGCATACAGCGATTACGTAAGTATTGTTTGAGTCCGAACATAATTTACGTCCATTCATAATTAAGCCGTGTTAAAAAAGTTAACGTATAATAGACGGACTATTTTCAGTACCGATTCAAAACGGGATGTGGATTGCCACTGGCTGCAATGTCTGCTGCAGACTTGACATCATTATCGTCCATTATTGTCACAGTAGTACTGAGCGCATTCATTCCACACAATTTCTTTCCACCATGGGCTCGCTCGTTGCAATGCAAAGTAAGTAGAACGCTTTCGGTAGTTAAATATCAAGTTAATTATTTGTGACCTTTGGGAATTACAGTTCACATTTTAACTTTTGCAGGTGACGATGTTCCTAATACACGCAATGACAGGATTTAGTACATGGTGCTGGTTATTTATTTCTGCTCAGCGATATATGGCTGTTTATCATCCGTTATGGCATATCAGTAGATGGCAACTTGGATACGGGTCGTTACTTTTAATGTTACTGTTTTTGTTACTCACAAACAGCTGGTTGTTGTTGAGTGTAGTTGGAATTTCACACACTTGCGGCGAAATGCCCTTGACCACAAAAATGGACTTAAATCGGTTTGACCCTACAAGCTTAATGACTATGTCTAACTTTTAAATCTTAAGGATTATACATGGCATAGAAATGTTTATCTCGTACATCGTCCCTGCAATCATAACATTTGGAATTGATGTGAGAGTGTTACTCACACGGCCACCAAATTTCACAGTAGCTAACACAAATATCGTATCTGACAGGAATTTAATGTCACATGCTGCAGATAAGCCGTGTTGTAAGTCATTCGACCTTTTTATTTTTAAAGTTTTAATCTTTTATTTAGCACTGCTGTGTTGTTTCAAATCAAAACGCTATAAAAGTTCACATCGGCGGTCACAGTCTAATACGGAAGTTGGTGTTTACTGCCTTGTGAAAAAAAAGTTTTTAACAACAAATATTTCAGTATGCTTCATTAAGCGAGGATGCAGTTCTTGCTTATGATAATACATTCGCCAAACATACACCAAAAATAACTAAACCGACTACAAAACAGCATGTACGTCGTGCCAGGTCTGCAGTCCGCAAATGGCTAACAATAACGACAATTGACCTTTTGTTAAATATGCCTGACAATCTTCTTCGGATTGCGTCTATTATATCGACTGGCGAGTAGGTTTGCGTTGAAAGAAGCTTAATTACTGACTGTTGAACTCACAGTTTTGAAGCTAAATATACATCTAGCCAAATGTTAATTGCAGGCAGAAAAATCAAAGTTCGAAAGTCTACCATCTCATTGCCTTGGTGGCACGATTGCTCTACTTTGCTCAATTTTGTTTCAATGCCCTCTATCTTTCTACTCTTGTTTACAAACGCAACGTAGAAAGTTCCAAATCTCGCAAACAGCGCCTCCGGCAAGAGCGAGGTATATGTCGTAATTGCGGCCGAAATGTAAGTGCACTTATATGAAAAACAGAGCAAAGGAATAACAAACGTGCGGTTCGTATATTTGTTTTTCGACACCCCTCTAGTGACGATGGTCGCATTTCCCGAAATTAATAACGCAATTCTATTATATTGGCTTCTAGCATGACCCTGGTTGGAGATGTCATCGATCCCCCGCCGTACGCAAACATCTGCAACGCAGATTTAGTCTTGAACTCGGCTTCGAGCGACAACACATTGATGCCAACGGTTTGATCGAATCCCGATCTACTCACACGTGTCTCAACCTTCCCGATCTCACACGAGCGCCTTCGCTTCCGCTAAGTGTAATCAACGCCAAAAATCATCATTAGGTTATCTTGTTTTTACGTCCTCACGTGATTAACAATTATTATAAATGATATACAAAAAAGTCGATTCCGAAGAACATCATAGTTAACAGGAGCTGCATAATTTACGGAAACAAATGCAAAGTGACGCTGTCTGATCTGCTCTAACTGGCACAGCAACCGTCTAATTGTTGTTGAATAAATTGTCAGCCTCCTGAAAAACGCAGTGCCTTTGATGTATCCATTTGATGCGTATAATACGTTAATGCTTTCTTTGTGTGCGTGCATGTGAATTGTGAAATGAACGAACAAGAACAAAAACTTACAAATACTTTGCCAACGTTACTTAATTGAGTAAACAGGATACGCCCGAAGATGATGTGGTCGTTCAGGCTTAGAATCTTTGCTGCAGCGAGAGCGGCTTCGGATGAGTTGAGAACCGTGGTGCAACCGACGCCTGAAATGTCTCATTTACATAATGCAAGTCGACATTACGGAAACAACGTACCGGTAGGCATTCGCAATGAGCTCCAAATGTCTTGGGCCGCCCAGTCGGCGCTATTGTTCGGCGCATTGATGACTGGAAGGGTTGAATTGGATGAAAGGACTGGTCCGAGTCCATTGCTTCGGCCAGCAATACAAATCACTACGGTGGGGGTGCCGTCTGGAAGGAAAAAAACAATTATAACAGTTAATATGGTTGTTTTGGAACAGTCAAAACAAACAAACGAACCCTCATACTCGGCAATCAAATCAAGTGCCTCGGAAGTCGACTTATGTGCCGAGCTAATGCGTCGGAACACATTAGTAATACCATATTTGCCGGCAAGCAAGGCAGCTTCATCAATGAATGGCTTATCGGCACCGGAGCCAGCGACAATGAGAAGCCGAGCTTTACGGTCTTCCGGACGCGGTAAAAAGTCTTCAGTCAGAATCTGGACTTTGTGGTAGTTTTTCTTCAGCTCGACCAACGCATCACCAGTAACTTCATTCAGGTCACGGTAGAATTGCTTGTCCAATTGAAGCCGCTTATCACCACCAGGCCAAACTCGCCAGCTGTCATTATCAATCACATCGGCCAAGACGATCTGACCCTTTGAAGTCACGCCGAATTCGACCTTCATGTCAACCAAAGCACATCCCAATGTACGCCAAGCCTTCTCAAGCACGCGGAAGACGGCATCCGTGAGTCGTTTCATCCAGTAAATTTCATTCTTGCCAATCTTGCGGTTGTTGAATTCAAACTTGGCATTGAGAATCTGTTCATCGGACCATTGCGGGTCATCGTTTGCGTCATCTTTGAAGAATGTTTCTATCTTTAGGGGTTTGAAAGTGTAGCCCTCAGGGACTCCAGGATTCCGCTTAAGGAAAGACCCAGTAGCAATGCGCCGAGCAACCCATTCAATAGGGATCATTAAGCACTCCTGGGCAATGAACTCATTTTCCTTGTCACCAGCACGTACAAATGCAGTAGGGCAGCCTGCAAAAGCGAACAACATTACATGAAAACAAGAAAAACAGCTTAAAAACATAAGAAAATGGGTTTAGCTTAATTTTAAGAACACTTACCGAGGTCATTTAGATAGTTGAAGACATTGATAGTCGTCTGGGTCGCAAAAACAGCCTTGCCGTCGACTTCATCTTTCCGTTTCGCATTAAACGCGGTTAACGTATCCCGGCTACGGACGAGAACAAGCTTAGTACCATCATCCCCAGGGGGAATTCGAAAAATTTCCTTAGTTTTACCTTCGTTAATGCGTTCTTCAGTAGCCATGATAGACAGTTGTGGTTACGTAGCCGGACTGATCACCAATAACTGCTGCAATTGCTCTTTTATCGCGATCGTATGGCAAAGAAAAAGGTAAATACGCGGACGGTCATCGGCAAGGGGCATGGCCATGTAATCTCAAATCAGCAATCAATTTTACTGCGATACCCGCGCAGAAAAACTCTTCTTTTCTTCGATACTGACAATCACTGCCCCTTATAAGATTTGGGATAGGGTATCATGTCAACGACAAACACATGGTTGTATTGGACACAGTTTACGCATGCTATAAAGGTACATCGTTTTCATCGACATTGAAAGGGTAACGAACGGGTGATCAGGTCTATCAGTGAGTAGGGACAGACCATCAATAACATGGCTAGAAGTGTCGTTTAATCGCAAAGATCACTGATGTCTGCATTTCAAAGAACAGGAAAACGAGTTCGGGCGAACAAAAAGCCTGGCATTTTCATTGAGGTATTGTCGGTGCGTTTAGGCAATCAGTAAACACATGTGTTTTTTTAGTTTTGTTGAAAGAAAAAAAACGTTGAATAATAGTAAAAATCTGTCGCCAAAAAGGAGAAAGCAATCTGACAATCAAGGATAAAAAAAGTACACCGTTTGATTGGCCAAGAATATAGAAAAAAAAAACTGGCAATCAAAGATTTACACACGGGAAGTTAGTTTTTATTCATCTTTTTGCTTTAATGTGTATTTAAGAGGTAACATAACTTTTGCCGTAAGGAACAGCTAATATCGAGACATTAAAACTGCACCCGCAAGTATTTTATTGCCTATTTTAAGGGTTCAAAATTAAAGAATACAACAATTGCTATCCCTTGAGCATTTCATGTTGATGTAAACAATGTGCCATGGGTTCAGACGTTATCTACGGCTAATCCGTTCAAAGATTAAACGTCTCTTTACAACTGTTTCTGCGTGCAGACTGTTCATCCTAGATCGCGATAAACCCGTCAATGTCAATTATCGCGGTCGATCAGTCGTTTTATAAACATTTTCATAAACAAAAATTAATCAGCTAACTAATTAAACAAGTAATACCTATTATTTTACGCGTTTTTCATTCATCGTCATTCTTTGATCCCGTTTGCAGTTCACTCTTCAGTTGCCGTTTCTTCATCCGCTGACGATTCCGACGAAGTTCAACTTCTCTCTGCAGACGATCCAATTGAGCCTGATACGAATTGTCGCCATTGAGGTGCCTATCAACAGCAAACTTCAGTCGTTCATGAGCGATTTTGATGTTTTCGGGTAGAAGCCTCGAATCGTGCACTTTCACCGTGATTCCCGTCGGCTTATGCTTCAGCATGACAGCATTCTGCGCAGTGTTAACTTTCTGACCGCCAGGTCCCCAGCCCGAGATGAACTTTTGGTCGCAGTCTTCTTTGCGGATTTCGGGAAAAACGTAGTCCTTGAGTTTGAGTTTAGTTGACGCTTGCCTCGTGGAAACCGCAAACAATGAGGATGACGCTTGGAGCACACGCCACATGGCTAATCGTTTGGAAGGAAAACAATCTGCGAAAAAATGTCATGTACCGAGATTAAAAGTCATTTAGCTCGTTAAAGTATTGCAGTGACGCTAATTAACACACAACTTGAAAAACTTTAATTAAACAACGTATAAATTACAAATTTACTTCACCCGAAACACATGCAAACAATATGAAAAAAGGAGTAGATATGATAAGGTTTAAATTATGATCAAAGGCACTGTAATAAAAGTGACTTAGTTAGCGCCGGGAATGGTAGTTATTTGCGATGACAGCAATTCAATCAAATAATTTTCAAGATTTCTCGTTGATTGGTACCGACGTAGAGGGTGCCATGGTTGCTGTTGGCCGCCATACATTTGACTTCGGTCTGTAAATCATGGGAGTCCTTCTGGATCATTGACTGTTGTCCGCCGTATTCCCAGGTATTGACAATGCCAGTTTCCGTCGCTGTACACACCATTCGCTCGCCGTTGAAAACGCCTTCAGCGACATGCGTAAAGTTGCTACCATCAGGGGACCAGACTTGGGCTTCACGGGCAGAATCGATCAACGAGTAGCGGTTCATTTTCTAAAATTGAGGATCTTTGATTGATGGCAACTTTACAGTAACCCAAAACTTACGCCATCAGTAGTGCAAACGAATGCATTCCGATCAGTCGCGGCAAACTGCGTGAGTCCGTTATTGACTGGAATTGCTGTTGACGAGAATTCAATGCTGCCGACATCGCCAATGTAGGAATACAGATATGTTTGAGTGTCGTCATCTCGCATTTTGTGATTGACCAGAACACGGACATGGCTATCATCTTGGTAGGGGACAACCTTTATGTTTTGGATTCGCGACGACCTGAAAATGACAGTTAATAAGTTGAATGGTTGTAGTTGTAGTGAAACACAAAGAACAGCGCTGTCACAAACACTTACACAGGTGCCACGAAACAGCCTACGCATCGCAAGCAACGGAGATCCCACACACGAAAATAGTTTCGAGTGGCGATGTAGAGGAAAAATCCATCGGGATCCCAGGCTAAGCCTTCGATCATGGTTTCACTTTTCGGAATTTCGTTCTTCTTGAACTTTTTCTCGACGTACATCTCCTCGACGAGTCCAGACGATTGCACAACCTTGAGGCATTCCTGATTGTCTCGAATGTCGTAAATCCTCGTGCTAAACGCAGCTGCTGATGCGACTATCCGTTCATCCGATGCAAGCGCCACGTGGTTGACCGTGTAAGCATGGGCATGCACACTCCAATGGTTGACATGAGTACGAAGATCCCATGCACGGATGAAATGATCACGACCACCGCTCATGAGGATATCACCATAGGTATCCAGGGTCGTCACGCCAGTCTTCTCGTGGCCTTCCAACTTCTGGTATCTGTCGGTAGGATTCGCCGCGAGACGTCTGGTATCCCCGGTTGTAACGTCCATTGATGAAGATGGCTGGGCCTCAACCGACGAAAGAACAGATTCAGCATCATCGGCGCGTACCAAGGCTCCATTGCCAACATTGACGTCCTTCAGGGCTTCGCGGTATTCGTAGGAATCTGAAAAAAATGAAGATTAATATTGTTTATGAAATAGAAAGTAAAGTTAAACCGAAAAAAATTTGATTAAAAGTAAATCATAATTCATAAAACTAAAGGCTTATTGGTTAGAAAACTAAAAAACGCGAACCCTCGGGAACTGGAGTCAGATTACAAGCCGATTTTGACTTCTCTACCGACGGTCCACCGTAAAGAAGGTCATTCGGCGTCGAAGTACGGCGACGCAGTTTGGTCTTTGCAGCTGGATTGACTAAAACAACAACAAAAATAAGCAACGAAAGACACCTGAGACAGGTTTAAACTAAAGATTGACAACGAGCAACCAACAACAACAAAATAAAAGTAGCGTTAGTTAAAACTTAAAATTAACCTAAAAAAACTCACCATTTTCACCTTGAGGCGATGCAGACTTAGTCATCTCGAGAATGTCATTAATCTCGTCCTCGTTAAGAGTCATATGCATGCCCTTCATGTCCTCAACAGTCTGACTGAGGGCTTGCACTTCACGCTGAAATCGCCAGCTATATAAAAGCCCCTGACAAGTGCAAAGTTTCCAACCTTAAGTTCATTCTCGGATTGAGACATGTTGGCAATACGCTCAATCGTGAAATTGATCAGGTTGCTGAGGATGTACTTGTATTCCTCGGCACTTCGGCAGCTTTGGACCAGTGTTTCCATTTCCGCCATGTTAGGTGCATCGGTTTTGCCATTGTACTGAAAGAAAATAACCAGTTAAGTAAGTTAAACTAACAAAAAAGTTCTGTTTCCTTTCCCGGTGGCACCGATTACGCAATCTAAACTAACAGTAAACATGTATTTTTGCACGTAGCCTTTCATTTCTTTAACGTCCCTTATCCGCACAAAACATCGAAAACTGGTAGTAATGCGCCCCCTATGTTTATAAGTAGCTCTCCGACGGTCTATATTAATCCATGTAGTTGTTTCAAGCATGCCATGAGTGCGGGAACTCCAAGAGGCACGGATGATGAAGGGTTCAAAGACCGCATGCCCAAACAAAAACACCGCGTGCACCATTTGAAAAAAAAACAGGTCGTCGTTCACAAGTGCCGCTTTTGCCAGAGGGCGGAAGAACTCTCATGGCTTCCCCCGACATCCCTGCTTCGAGCCCCCGGAACGACCTCCCTCTGAACCGAAGTCGAGAAGAGCCGTTCATTTTACGTATCCCGTGTTGGTGGAGCCACTCGCATATGATATTCGCAACGCAATTTTTGGTCGCGTTCTTCCTGCCGCCGGCAACAAAGCCAAAAAAACCTCTCATCTGCCGTGACTTTTTCGAGGCTGTCAGTTCTGGTTGTCTCGGGCTTCATCCTCGCGTCATCCTATCAGGCTCATGTGTTTATTCGTGTCCTCCTCCCTCACAAGGTCGACCACCACCACCAACCACAACATACATTGCTTTCGGCAAAAGTCCAAAAAGCAGTGAGCTCCTCAAAAAAAGCCATGTGTTATGGCGTGGTGGTGGCCGTGATGCCGGCGTCGTCGTCCTTGTATTTCCCAATCCAAAAACAGGGTGCTGCGCTTTCGAGGGCAACAAATAAGAAGCTCGACCCTCTCCCGAGAAAGATCATGCGCGTGACCAGCTAGGCAAGCTTTTCATTGCTATTTAGTTCCGTTGCCCGTCGTCCACTACGAAACACCAACCAGAGATGTTAGCTCCGGAGAAAAGACCCGGATCTTTAGGAGGGATCCGGTTCCAAAAGAC
>KB455042.1:5962-27423 GCA_000341325.1 Panagrellus redivivus
CCGTCAGCAGCTAATATTTTGGGAAAAGTCTTAGATATGGAAGTATTATCTAAGTATTTTGTCCCATCCAAATCCGTTTCAACGACTTCAGACACTTCCCTTGTTAGGGATCTGTCGCTAGCTCGAATTTGTTTTATGATCCCAATAAAGTTTAAATAGTCAAGTTTGAGGTAATCGCCAAATCATGCCTCCCAGGCATGACGGGACTGGCAGACAAATGCGAAGAAAGTTTACTGCCACAGGCGGGTAAAACCCGACAAAACAAAAAAAAAGATATGGAGATAGGTGTAAACTGTCGGCAAAGTATGCATCGTGGCTAGATGTAACAGTGGTGGAGGAGGAAGAGAGCCAGCGATTCCTCGATTACCTAAAAAGTTCGAAGGAATGTTCGCTTAGGTGACATCATAAAAAAAGTTTCTCAGTGTTACGATAAAACTGTGTCGAATAAGACCAATTGAAGTCAAATTGGACAAACTGTTTCCTTGACCTGCCGGTCCCTATTTCAGAGCCGTATGCAGACCAAAATTTTATAGGGGGGTGATGGTAAGGGGGACCAAAGGATGATTTTTCGGCAACATCTGCAGAATTTTCCACAGATCGGTTGAATTGTGACATGGGATGGTGCCACAAAGTGTTTAATCGTGGTTTAATCGAGTTCGGTTGTCTCAAATGACTCTTACCACGTCGAAACCGGTAATTAAGGTTATTATTATTTATTCAGTCTTATAATAGCATTTTCTGTATTTGCCATGCAAATTAATAACCACGTATGTAACCATGCTATTTACTTAATCGTAGATACAATGATATCGTAAGTGAGATCATATCCAACTGAACCGAGGATGGACAACAGCAATAAGATTTTTTCCCACTGCCGGATATTCCTCCAAGTTTATTGCGTTTGTACAGCGATAAATGCACGTACGCATTCATTTGAGGCGACGCCGCCAGAGGTTAAATGAGCATGACGTCGATCACATGGCACTGCTAAGCTGGGTGTCAGCTTTGCCGCTTGTGCGATTCCATGAAGCACTGACTTCACTGATGTCGTTACCGCGGCACAAGGGCAAGGCGGTGCTGCGGTCGTCGCAGTACTTATTATTATGGGCCGTGTACTCCCGAAAGTAGACAAAACATCGATAGAGAACAAACATCAAGGCTATCAGTAGAACCATGTATAGTATTAATGGAATTACAATGTTTAGCCATGTAAATTTGTTGAAGAACAGATTGTCGGGTTCGGCATCTTCGAGTATCATAATGAAAGTAGAAATGTCGACAAATGGGCCTAATGTAACCTATAATAGAAGCTTGACGTCAACGTTATGCCACATTTCCAATTTAAAGGTCACATATTGCAATTTGTATTTTCATTAAGACAAGATTTACCTGACACAAAGCGAATGGCAGCAGATAAAACCGCTTGCACTGGTAAAGCCCGCCATAGAGAATTGCCGTTGGCGGCAGCTGTGCAAGCCGACAAAGCATCAACACAACAATGCGTGCACTGACATTCCCTTGTCTGATCTCATCGCGTGTCAGCAAGAAGATGATTCCACCCACGATTTCCTGCAGAACCAAAGTGCAGAACACATAAGTGCCGATCTTAACATGAAGTAAGCCAGCGCAAATCCGATGTCCGGAAGAATCGAAGTAGCGTTCAGTGTAGGGTCGTTTCTCGTAATACTCCTAGAAAAGGATACCCAATTACAACCGCGAGGAAAATTAAACTCGAGGACAAAAATCGTGGCCAATTTGATGCGCTTACGTGGGTGTACGCAAACAGAAAGACGAAGAATTCAATATTGACAACCTAGCAGACTATAAGGAAAATGAGAAGGAAAACTTTATGAATGATTATAGAAGTGGATTCTTAGAGACGCAAAAAAAGCATCGTTGAGAAAGAACTTACTTCCTGTGGATAAATGGGTTGCTGATGAACAAATTGAGAGATTTGTTCCTGATGCTTAACTTTATCGAGATCAGTGAGTGATGTTGAAGCACGCAATTTAGGTAACACCATGTTGCAAGCTAAAAAAGAGCAAAATTGCGACCATTTACTAAACACGCATCAAGCGAGTAAAAACAAACAAGACTCGTGGGAAAAGGAAAAAAACCAAGAATGAAAAACTTTGAAGTAAAAAATTACTTCCTCAAACGACTTTTAAAAGTCAGTTAAAAGCTATAACTATGGGAAATTACTATTTTTATCACATTATAACTAAGTACGGCACTAAAAATAACTACGTATTTTGCACAAAAAACAAATTTAAAGGACATAAAGAGCGAAACAAGACACAAGACATGCTTTTGACGACGAGCCGGAGACGTCCGTCAGCCTCTATGGAGCGGCGGAGTCGGTCTGGCCTCACGGCTCATAGGGATGCTCCGCCACTGTAACACACAGAAGACGGAGGTACGAACCACCGCGTGACTACGGCTGCACATACGTTGTTGAGGCATTTTTTGAGGCTCATTCGAGTTTCTCTTGCGCTTTTTTTTTCAGGATAAACGCGAGGAAGTGAAGACGAGAGCAATGTTAGAGACTGTGATGAGGATGGAAGGCTAAGCCAATTGTTTTGGTAAAGAAAGAGAAACCAGACATTTGCACCTGCTGTAAAACGGTGTAAGTGGCACGGATATCATTAATAAAAAACTGGGTTGTAAAGATTTGGGGTGGCAGCTATCAGCTATGGCGATCTTGCCTTTTCTTTCTTTCCTCACTTCCACAAATGCAAAAAATGTAGACATTTCCCGGGGTTACGGGTTGGATTTATTGCATTGTTCATAGTACATATAATGTGTATACAGTAAAAAGGGCCATTTGAGATCAATTCGAGCAAAGTACACGTAAAAACAGCTGTCTCAATTATTCATGGTTGTTATAAATTTAACTGAAGGAATACCAAATTTTCATAGTTTGGGTTTAAAAGAGAGCACTATTAACTCGCTCTAGGTGAGGCTCGATAGTCTGTGTGTCGAAAAAGTCGAAGTCACTTCTGAAATGTCAAATTTAAATTGTCAGTAACTAGGTTTGAAGAAAGAAACTGACTCGACGAGTCGTTTTTTATCCCGGATCATGACAAATGTCATGCTGCAAATGACCAAAAACCACAGATACACTGCAACGAGTCCCATGGAACAAGCTGCGAAGAGGGGATATATCTGACTGTTGACGTTATCTGCTGACACTAGTAGGACGAGGCCAAGTCCCATGGATCCCATCATGTGAAGTACCTATAAAAAGTTGTGAAATTAACAATTTACACTTTGTTTAAAGTGTGATATGACATACACAACTGAGTTGGAAAGGCAGAAGACACCAATGTGTATCTGTAAAGATTCCGGCAAGAAACATGACGCTGCAAAGAAGCTGGATGCTCATTAGTAAGTATGTTGGAACGGTGAGGTATTCCTGCTGAGCTGGACTGAGTTGGTTTCCTTTGAAGGCCATTGCGGTGATAACTATAAACTTCATCTTTAAAAAACCCATTTATCAACAGTATAATCCAACCCCCAGCCGAAGCAATAATACAAGTAACAGCAATCGCAAAACTTCCAACACGGAGCCGACACAACCCGCAGCAGCATCGATATTTTGCCATCAGCGTGTACAGATTCACAGCAGAATCAGAACCTCGGCCACCGAAAAACCCTGTAACGCTCATCGTGCTCGCGTAGACGGAGACGGTTGAATTCTTCAGATTCGAAAACGCTTGAATGAGAGGATTTATCTGGCCGTTCTTCGAAAGCGGCAACTGTAGGGAACTCGAGCGCCTAATCTGAAATTAGACTATAAAGTTGTCATCACAAAAAACCCCGTGTTTCAACTTTAGGCAGTGAAGCACCAATTATCTAATAAGAAAAGTTCGCACTTTTTGGTCAACAAATCACTGTTATTTTTAGTTTTGAAAAGCAGGTTTTGGTCCGATAAAACCTACTTGGTTAGCTCGTGGATCATCGCTGACTAGAAAGCGGTTTGTTGTCATCTTTACAGAATCTGAAATTGGATCGCAACATTATATAAACGAAAATATGTTAAGCTCGAAAAAAACGACAAGCGCACTTGAAAACTGTAGTTCAACCGAAAACTCAAAGATCTGACAGAAACTGATGAGTTCGAAAACAAATATGGGCGACTAAATGCATACGTTGCCAATGCTACTCGATCATTTTAAGCCTCACACCCAATGGATGCCCCGCAACAAAGTATTTTACCAAACTTAGAAGGGTTTTTTCAGTTTTTGCTTTTCACGTTTGCCCATCTGCAAAGTGCCCCAAACCCTCTGAAAGTTGCTTTATACCTACACAGCCAGTCCCACTTCCTTCATTTCTCCCTAGAAATGCAACAAAAAAGCTAATTTGCAATGGTTTGAGGGCAGAGGTCAATTATCTTTCAATGTCAGAACTCAGTTTGAATATTCATCAAAAATGCAAAATGAATATGCCAAAAAAATGTGGCCGTTGTACCTTTACTGGTTCACAATAAAGCAACTTTAAAAGTTTACATAGAAAATTTGCGGGGGGTTTGTTGGCATGCGCCCCCTCACACAGTAATGAAAAAAGAGGTCCAAAAGAGAGAAAGCGTCCGGGATTTATCAGTTTTACCCTTCCGGGAAGCCGGAAATTACAAGACTGAATGGGTAATAAAAAGCACTGTGGTGAAGTACTTTAGCTGAAGCGCGTGAAATGAGATAAATTAAAGACGAAAGTGTATTTTGGGAAGTGGGCTGATTGACTGACAAGCTTTTAAGGCACGCAATATCGCGCAAACAGATTTTTTGTTGCGAAGTTTGACGTGAAGTTGAAAAAACTATTCTAAAATGTTTCATTTTGAATTCAACAAGCTACAGTATAATGTTTATAGACGCTAAAAGCGTCAGAACATCAGCCTTCATAAAAATAGACAGCAACAAAGTCTACAATGCCCTCCAATTCTACTAAAACCATTCCAAATCTACTACAATGCTTACTTTATACAAACTTAGAACAATAGTAACTCCCAAAACTTTAACTATCTGGTCTGGCGCCAAACCACTGAAAACAAAAGACCGGCTTTATACACACAATTGGTCCAAACGTTGCGTGATTTAGTTAAAATCCAATGAAATTTGTTTTATTTTTGAACAAAAAACATTGGCCCAGTTTTTAAGACCCCGTTTACACACCCAAACAATAAAATTGGAATAAAAGTGTCCATAAAATGTCATTACTTGCATGTGAATGTACTGGTCGAGTCATGCTAATTTCGAACGTCACCATCCGTACGTAAAGTAACAGTTCAGAAGTTAGAAATGGGGTAAATATGTCTGTCAATAAACGACTAAACTATGTTCAATGGTTTCGCAGAATGAAGCGGCATCAATTCATTCAACGTGCAGTGAACCGTGTAGCTTTGCTAACTACTGAATGAGTTTGACTTGTTTACCGGAGAAGTACAAATTTACTAAAGTGTCAGTTTCTTAACAAATATTTTTGTTTTTTAGCCTTAAACTTTGAAGCAAAAGTTTGTCCTCGTTTGAAATATTCTGATCTCATCGGTAATTGTTTTGTTTTTTGCGTGTGAACGTTTCGTTGTACTTAGTTTAACAAACATGCTTAAGTTTACAATACTAAGAGTAAAAAACAATGAGTTTAAAAGTGAAAAAAGTCGTGAAACGAAAATAAAAACTGTAAATATTAACAATGTTTTTTCCATATAATCGAGCGTTAGTGACAACGAGCTAAAAGGCAAAAG
Organism: Panagrellus redivivus; assembly: GCA_000341325.1. Classification (NCBI taxonomy): domain Eukaryota; kingdom Metazoa; phylum Nematoda; class Chromadorea; order Rhabditida; family Panagrolaimidae; genus Panagrellus; species Panagrellus redivivus. Next base: position 11,700 of record KB455042.1, read on the forward strand.
ATTTAGCTTTGTGAAGTGCCAATTGCTGGTTTTCCTTGTAGAACTGGATCGTGGCTAACCAAATCGGGGTGAAATCGATTGATATGACGTTGCAATGAACTCGTTGCAAGTGAGCGATCACAAAAATTACATTTCGTCCTCTTTGTAGCGAACGGGTAAAACTTCATGGTCATAGCTTTTGCCACCAAACTTGATTTTGTAAGATTGTTCATACTTGAAGTGGCATTCGATACAGGCGTGGCACTAATGGGTTGGATCATAGAATCCAGGGCAGGCATAGCTTCGCTACAAATCAAGCGGTCATTGAACGTCCGATTGTTCAACGCATCACGTTTGAAGGGCAAATCATTGTAGTCTTCACAATCTAGCACATTGCAAGGCATTGCCGACGTGCCTCCGGTGGATGATGTAGACCCAACAGCCGAAGGCATAGAGCCTACGGAAGAAGGCATTTCCAAGGTAGGAACAGAGTTTGATGTGCCAGGTTCCAATCTGGCTTCACTAACGGTCTGTGGCGCAACTGCGGAAGAATTCATCGGTGTATGAAATAAAGCTCCGAATGTTTTGAGTATTTCCATATTTTGCGTCTGCTGCATAAAAAGTGACTGCTGCTGAGAATTTGACAGCATAGGTGGCACAGCATCGGGTTTATCGGCCAACAACTTTTGCAGTTGCTGATTCCAAGATGGAAATTGTTGCAGTTCAAATGACAAATCCTGTTGTGTTGGTTGTACCCCCTCGATTGGTGTTTGAAGCAGAATCTGCTGCTGCTGAATGTGTTGTCCGAGGTGATGCTGTAGACGGAGAAGGTTCTTATGGTACAGTTGACGCCACTGACGCGTAGTTCGTTGTTGCCAGATCGGCTGGGGTTCGATGTCTATTGTTTCGCCAAGCCATGAGAACGTGCTAGGATAGTCCGCCGAACTGTCGTCTGGAGGCTTATTTTGTAGTTTATCGATATGGCGGTTCTGAAACGGCGTAGTTCATCAAACACAACTTTTGGATGGAAAGTTTGAAAGTAAAACATACAAGGTTGTATCATTTGGCAAGTAGAGTACTCATTTCTTTCAATGATCGCGGACAATGTCCCTGAGACTTGGTGTCATCAGACGAAAACACAAGCTCCGCCAAAATAGAGTTCGGATTAGACATGTTCAAAAGCAGTAGTAAGGAAGATGTAACACTGTAATGATGCTTTTTTAAATAAATACTAGCGCAAACTGATACATCACAGACACGGCATCGATAGTATAATATTAAATTGAAAGCAAAGTGATCGATCAGGACCGCATCATACACTCAACACCATAAGCCTAGTTATTGTGATTATAAAAATGTAAGGACAGATTCAAGAGGCAGACTGTCTTCACGTAACCCCAGGATGACACACATAAGCGCAAGTCTGAGAAAACCAGGGGGCAATACAGACAGGATAGAGAAACCTGGGCTTGATTTTGCGTGCCTTGGGTTGCACAGCACAAGTTCGTCAAGCTTCGACTCATTTCCATCCACATCAGGCCTGATCCAGCCCAGACCAAAGCTGCACCGATAAACATTCCGCCTTCGGATGCACGCCAAAAATAAAAAACATCCATTGCAAAAGGCACTTTTGCACAAAACATAGCGCGCACTTTTGCAGTTAACTGACATCATTGATTTGACCGGCACTTTGCACTATACAGAATGGAGCACTTGTGACTGCCCTCCGAAGTGATTCAAGCTGGGATCTTTTCGAGCTGCAAGCTTTTGTCATTTCTTGCTGACTCTTGCAGATTCTGTTCGAATTTCTATGACAGGGTTGATTTGGAAGCTGAAACAGAACATACTGATCAAGCGAAGTTCGATCAGAGAGGCATCCCGGCCATTTATGGTTAGATCATTGCAAAGTTGAGTATGTACAGTATGAAAACGACATTTTTCAAAACATTTTGGTTAATATCTGAAGCAAGCAACGTTTACTGGAAGATTCAAACTGTCGTTTACAGCTTTCTTCAAAATAGGAATGTTTACAGTAAGTAAACATTATTGCGTTTTAATTTCATGTTTTACAATATTTTGTTTTTTTAATGTTGTCTGTATGATTTAAAAAAAATTTACAAAGTAATTAAATAATGTATACAATGAAAACAATTTCTACTTGTCGAGTATGAGTTTACTGTTTATTTCACTTCAAATGATTCACACCAAATTTTATAGTTTCGCCATTAACATTGTAAATATTTTGCAATCATGGTGATCACGCTTAATTAGTTGTAAGACACAAAACATTGCAGACAGAAGGAACAAAGTACATACTTTGGAGTGCACTGTAAAAGGTGGTTGCACAAGTCACGCCATTACTTGGGAGCATGACCATCCGACCCCACGGATCATTCGGAACTTAGGTTTTTGTTGCTGTCTGAGAAAGTGGACTTTGTCCCTGGTGCCCTCAAACTATTACTTTTGTTTGATTTGTTTGTTTTTTAAACGGTGATTAACCTGCCAAGTAATTAGTTAGTTACCTACATATATCAATATATTACTGCACAAAACGAATGTGTCTTTTTAATTCCATTGTCATCTGAATAGAATTATGTTATCTAATAAGTCAGTTCCGTTAGTTGTAAAAGTCCAGCGAAAGTGTAGCAGTAATGATGCGTTTATCATAGTCCCGGATTAACATTTTTTTGTCAAATTCTTCTGCAAACCATGATATCAATGCCTCCCTATTGTTTTCATGCCTTCATCATCTCATCGAAAACAGATTAGTGACAATCCGTAAGAAAGTTGGCATTCTTTATGATAAGGAATGAGCCATAAGTCAGAAAGTGTGAGTTGCTTGTAACTGACTTTTGCGCCTGTGGTCACTTCTGATAAGACGCTTTTTGATCATCATATCATCTTGTCACGCATTACTTTAGGTCTCCCGTGTAACTCGATGACACTGTAAAAGCCGACGCATGAATCGAACGCGTTCACTCCCGGATGGCTGGCGTCATTGTTACATTGCTTGGCGGTCCAATTTTTTTTGATTAGGAGGAACACGTAGTTCTTGTCAGGGGTCTGCAGTAGCACTGTGCGATAAACTTCGGCCCACCAGTAGCAAGCAGGTGATCGTTGACTGAGGACAACCACACGAATAACTTCAAACCTTTGGACTGCTTCTTCTTCGCCCGCGAAGGTGGACTTTGTCCTTTACCCTTTGTTTTTGGGAGTTCCTGTCACATTTCCCAAGTCTAAACCACATCTTCGTTTTTTCACGGCAGCACGTGTGTTGATCCTAAACCTGCACCTAACAAGCGATCACTGCGTCATTGACTTCCTATTGTTTTTTTGTTTGCACTCATCCATTGACAAAACCGTTGCTTGATCGCTTGAGCTTTTTTTGCTTATGTCTAATGTAAAACCATCCATTTCAAGTTTTAGTTTCGATGTTTCATGCTATTTATTGATGATACATACCATGATCCAAATCGAAAACTCAAAAAAACAACGAAGGCGAGAGAGACGCTGTTATGACGATGTGTCATGAAATACGCATGTCTATTTGTTTTTCCCCCATACTTTAGACCTATTTTGCGGGAGTTTATGAGTCCATTAAAACCACTTTATCAGTGATTGCGCCCGTTTTGATTAGACTATCACCGAGTCGAATTTCCTTGGACTCTTTTATTGCCAACTATCACCCCCCGCAGGCCGAAGTCCTCATTCTGATTCAGGGTGTTCGATGTTCGTTCGAGACGCCCGCTAGAAGTTAATATCATTCTACGAACGCGCGGCTAACTACATGATCGCGTGATCGCCTGATTCACGGTCTAATGTCCACTCATTACTTGAGCGGCTGCTTTATTAACATGTCCAAATAACGCATTGCTATAATATGAGCCGTTTTTCCGGCATAACAGGTTTTTTGGGTTGCGGCCGGCGTATAGACAACGTCATTTTGAAGGTCAAAAGGTGGAAGCAAACGTGGTAGTGCGAAACGGATCGTCTATAAATTTTGGCGTACCTGATGCTTCGACCTTTGTACATTGACGATCGCCTGATATGGACAATGTACATTGTTTTAATTTCAAGTAATTGGTTAACACAGTTTTCAAGAGGTCGTTAAAGTCGGTCCTTTGCGCGCATTGAGGCGGATTTAAAAGTTTAGATAAACGAAAGCGAAAACCCGTCGCCATCGGCAGTCAAGCAGACAAACGTTACTTTGCCAAGTGTGAGCGGTTGTCAACATATGTCCTCAAATATTGTCCTTTTGTTACCCTTTTTTCCGCGCAAAACGTGGAGGAAAGTATGTAAGGGAGTCACGGACTCTGGTTTGTTTGCTCCCGTGGTTCGTCATTCTGCGTGTTGTGCGGCGTCGTCATAGTTTTGTGCTTGTTGCTGCAGGCCAGCAGCTCGATGTTGGTAGCAGTTCGTACATTACGGGCTGGATGCCCGGCTCGCCAGCGGCAAAAAGCTGCGCCGTCCTCGTGGTCTGTGTTTTTCACAACACAGATGGCCTTCGCTTTCCGAGTGGTCAATCCATCGCGCACTGATCGACGAAGCTTTTTCCGCTAAATGTCGCCAAATCGGCTTTTCCTCTTCCCTAAGAGATACTTCACGTCGTCTGGGTCCTTGCTTTTGCTTCTTCTTGCTATCTCCGCCGAAACAGTTGCCCATATCGGTTTTGTGTCTCTCTCTCATTATCTTGGAGATTGGAGCGCCCAAATTTGGCGCTCCTTTCTTTCCTTCAGTATCTGTGGCGTCGCCAAATCCGCCTCGTGAATGAGCAGAAAGATTTTCGACCAGTGATAAGCCGTACTTTGGCCCAGGAGAACGAGGTGATTGCCTGCTCCGCCTACCTTGGTCGCTATACATTGCCAGGGGAAGCTCATGTTCTCTTTTGTTTGAGAATATTTTATTGACCAAATCCATTTGCTCTTCGTTCTCATACAAGTTTGCAGTCGGAGGACTCTATCTATGCCTTGCCTATTTTAGTCCTCACGTGTGATTCCTCCGTGTCGAGTCAGCTAACAAGTGACCCTCAGGCGTTTTCCGTCGTTCGTGTTTTTTTATTACCAAGGTCTAAACACGCGTATCGAAATGCGAGGCGACATGTCCACCCTCACATCCAGTTCTTACACAATCCTTATCCCCGCCCTTTACAGCCCTCATCGCGCAGCTGTGGTACTACCTCAGTGTCAAGAATGGTCAAAGACTCTCCGTTATACGTGCTACCCCTCAACATTGGAACTCGGTGAGTCATCCTCTTTCTTCAAGACATCGAAATTACATAAAAACCTTGGTGTGCGCAGCTCACTTGGGTCTTTTTTCGATTGATGTGGGCTGTGTAGAGCCTCCTTGTTCACTCGCGTCATCCTCCTTCTTTCCTCAGACTTACCTCTGTTTTGTCATTTTTAGCTTTGTCGACCTCACCGAGTGGGCCTCGAATAATGCTCAACTAAATCCGTACTACACCAGTGCTACTATTGCTGCTACAATTGGAACGATGGGACTTGGTTGGTACATGTGGAATAGCCGTCATGGCAAGATCAACCCGCTCGTTGATCCGTCTTCGCAAACAGAGGAATTAGCCGTAAGTTGTTTTAACTACAAAGACGTGAACGTTTTATCACCGATGGGGGCAATGTCCAACTTTCGTCTCTTTTGATTGATGCGATCGATCAAACCTGATTGACACAACTTATTTTTTGTTATTTTTGCGGTGGAACCAAGGTTATTTGGGGACCTGGGGGAAATTTGGGGAATGTCTGAGTGAGGGTGTTGACAAATTAGTTTTTTGGGGAAGTTTGTAAAGTCATCAATTTTTTGTAAATTCCAATTTTGATGATTCAATTCAATTTTCAGGATGGCTCACGCGTTTGCCGATACTTATCGAATGGCAAACTTGTCGCATCAATCCACCCAGATGCCACAACCCTCTATGAAGCAGTTCGTCGTGGAGCTCGCGTCTCCAATAATGGCCCCATGCTTGGTCATCGTGTCAAGCAAGCCGATGGCACTGAACCCTATGTCTGGCTGACCTACAATGATGTCATCGATCGATCAGTCACCGTGGCACATGCCCTTCGCAGCATTGGCATCCCGACCGGTTCAGAAACCTTCATCGGTGTCTACTCGAAGAACCGTCCCGAGTGGATCATCATCGAACACGCTGTTTACACCTTCAGCAATGTTTTGGTCCCATTGTATGAGACCCTTGGCGCTGAAGCTTGCAGTTTCAGTTTGAATCAGACTGAAATCAAGATTGTGTTTTGTGACAGTCTGGACAAAGCTAACAGTACGTTGTCTTTGCGCTTATTCTGTGCAATGCATTACGAAATGGTTGTTTTTCAGGTCTTCTGAAGCAAAAGGAAAACTGCCCCCACCTGCAGCACCTGGTCGTCATGGAGCCGACAGTGTCCGAGGAAAACAAGGCCCGTTTTTCGGAGTCTGGTCTCTCACTTTATGCCTTTGCCGAATTTGAAGAGCTCGGCAAGCATGCCGAAAAACAGCCTATTCAGCCGCCGACTGCCGATACTTTAGCGACCATCTGCTACACTTCCGGCACCACTGGCACACCAAAGGGCGTCATGCTGACCCATGGCAACATCATCTCCGACGGCACGACCCTGGATTACTTCAAGTACACCAACCTCAGCTCCGAAGATGTCATGATCAGCTTCTTGCCGTTGGCTCACATGTTTGAGCGTGTCGTTCAGTCGGTTATCTTAACCGTCGGTGGTCGCGTTGGCTTCTTCCGTGGTGATATTCGTACTCTGGCCGATGACATCAAGACCCTGCAGCCGACGTTGCTCCCTGTGGTTCCCCGTGTGCTGAATCGTCTGTACGATAAGGTTATCTCGGAGGTCAACAAGTCTCGCTTGCGTAAGGCTTTGTTCGAGACAGCCATGACTATCAAGTCCCGTGAGATCAACCAGTACGTGCCTATCTTTAAAATACTAGTTATGTATTTTGATGTGTTTAATTTCAGATGGATCGTCCGCAACAACAGCCTCATCGACAACATTGTCTTCAAGAAGATCCGCGAACAGCTTGGAGGCCGTGTCCGACTTATGATCACCGGATCGGCTCCACTGGCTGAGAATGTCTTGACTTTCATCCGTTGTGCCCTTGGTTGTTTTGTTGTTGAAGGTTATGGTCAGACTGAGTGTGTTGCTGCTGCTACTGTAAGTTTATACATTCTAATGATGTGAGATCTTATCTAACTTCTCAAATTACAGATCACACTCGAAGGCGACAGTACCCCAGGCCATGTCGGTGTCCCATCCCCCTGCAATGCCATCAAGCTCGTCGACGTGCCAGAATTGAACTACTTCGCCAAGGACAACGCCGGTGAAGTCTGCATCAAGGGCTACAACGTCTTCAAGGGCTACTACAAGAACGAGGAACAGACCAAGGACACCATCGACGAGGAAGGCTGGCTCCACACTGGCGACATTGGCCGTTGGACTGACTTCGGCACATTAAAGATTGTCGACCGCAAGAAGCACATCTTCAAGCTCGCTCAGGGTGAATACGTCGCTCCCGAACGCATCGAAAACGTCTACGTCCGCTCCAAGTACATTGCCCAATCCTTTGTCCATGGTGAAAGCCTCAAAACCACACTTGTCGCTATCGTCGTCCCCGATGCCGAAGTCCTTCTCTCCGAAGCCAAGAAGTCCCTCAACCTCGCCGATGCCACCTTCGAACAGCTTTGCCAGAATGAAACCATCAAGAAGCTCATCCTCGACGATATGGTTGCCGTTGGCAAAGCCGGTGGACTCAACTCCTTCGAACAAGTCAAGGACATCCATCTCTGCTCCGAAGCCTTCTCCGTCGAAAACGATCTTCTGACACCGACGCTGAAGAGCAAGCGCCCCAAGTTGAAGACCCACTTCGCATCTCATATCGAAGAGATGTACAAGAACCTCATCTAATTCCTTATTTTTTTCAATTTTTCAATTTAGCGGAAAGCGGGAAGCATAGCTGTGTTTTCTGCGTTTGAGCAAAACAGCTTTGCTCAGTTATATCGATATTGTTTTCCTTCAAAATGCCTTAACTTACCCCGGTTTTTCTTACCTACTCGCTCAGTACACCGGCACAACCATGGTTTTTCTACTATCGGGTGTCCTTTGCCATCTGCAAACGCCTTTTTCGCCTTTGCTATTCATCATCAGATTGTTACTGTAAATAATTCAGTTATACACTTAAAATTGAACAATTTCCAATATTTTATAGATGCAAAGTTTGTTTTACTTTTGTCTGTATCATGATAATATGTTTAATCACTGTTTTTTATATTTGCAAAACTTAATTTCTATATTGATAACTTTGATAATAATAAATTTGGACTAAAAAAAGAAAAGTGTCTGGTTGGGGAATATCGGATTAGAGTTACAGCTTTCTGCGATCCCATAAGCTGTCTGTCAGCGGCTTTGAAAAGGCAAAAGTGATCGTGATGGAATGCGCCATGTGTCATTCGATATGGTTTGGTGTACTATTTGACACCAGTTATGAGTTAGTCAACGCTAAACATACCGACTTGGATGTAAAAAGTTGTATTTACAGTAAAAAAGTGGTTTTAAAGCAGAAGTTGATTCGATATTCCATTAAAAGTTGTTTAATGTGTATAAAAACTGTTCTTTGCTTGCTTTCTTGTCAAACAACCAAAACAACCCCTCACTTTCCTTCAACCCTCACCTAAAAAGCTTAAAACCAGAACCCAAAAACAGTATTTTGCGCTCGCTTAAGGCCAAAGGTAAATAAAAAGGTCGCTGAACAGAAATTTGACAGATTGTGATTCATTGAGGGAAATGTTTGCTCGTCATATCAAGCGGTCAGCCTTTCATTCATTTAATTTTATACTTGCACTATGTTCCATGTCAATGATGCAGAAAAGTTAGGACAAAAAGTATGTGTACAATAGTCTTATTTTGTCAAGTGTTGCTTGCCACCTATTGCGGATATGCCCGGAATACCGTCGATAGAGGAGGATAAAAAAAGCGAAGCGATAAAATCAAAAGTCAATCAATGGTGATGGTGGATGTCGCTTTTCGGAAAATAGTTCGTATAAAGTCCGCCTGGTGGCACTGTGACAAGGAAGGGATCGTTGCGGTTTCCGAAGCGTCTTGAGTGGCCTACTTGACTCTACAACACATAACAAAGTTATTGCAATCCGATACCCTTGAAGTTGAGGGGGTTGAAAACTTACTCTGAGGATGTCTTGCAAATGTCGAGCGAGCCATAAAAAGTCGGGTCTGTCTACGGGTAATGCACGCCAGCAATTAAGCATTACATTGTAACTGAAAAAAAACATGTAGATACACGTGAATCAACAATAACTAGTCATGCTTACATAATATCTGGACAATATGTCGGCTGTGGTAATCGCTTCCCCGCTTCAAGGTAGGAGCGGATCTCCGCATTCGGAATCTCTCCGTAAGGCGCCGCCGCACGCGTCATTAATTCCCACATGACGATGCCAAATGACCACTGAAGTGAGAACAATTTTTAAAAATGCAATTATGACTTTTACTGTTTGCGTACGTGCGAATCGTAAATCGAAATTTGACGCATCTAATTGAAGAAAAGTGTGTTTTATCCCACTTACCACGTCTGTTTTGGAATTGAAAACTTTACGATCCCGGAGGGATTCGGGCGCCATCCATTTCAATGGTAAACGCGCCGGTGCACTCGGTCGAGTCGAAGTTTCTTTCGTTCTATCAACAGTCAGATCAAAGGCAAGTCCAAAGTCGGCTACTTTAACAACATGACCATCTGTTAACATACAATTCCTAGCAGCTAAATCACGATGAACAAAGTTGAGCGTTGATAAGTAATTCATTCCTTGTGAGATTTGGTGAGCGAAATCTGTCAATTCGAGGACACAGATTCTCTGAAATGTAAAGGGTTTGCATGTATTGTCACGTTTAGTGACTCGGAAGTGACACTGTAATGCATTTAATGTTGAGTTTCCAAACGTACCCGATAAGGATCAGCAATGTACGACCTCAAATCACCCTGACTCATAAACGGCAACACGACCCATGGAATCCCATCTGAACTCAGACAAATTCCCAATAGTCGAAGCACATTTGGATGATTGAAATGTTTCATTATAGCTCCCTCTTTGAGAAAATCTTCAATGTCACCGATTTCCTTCGATCGCTCGCCCTTAATTGTCTTAACGGCCACAGGCAGGACGTAGCCCGTAGTAGGATCCCGCATCTGTCCTCGGTAGACATTGCCAAAATAACCTGAAATTGCATTACATTCATGGTGGTCGCGTCTTAATTTCTCTTAAAATCACTAATGTCTTAATTGATGGTGCGATATGCAATGACACCAATTGGATATCCCATCGATGCAATGCTATTTTTCATGCAGGAAACTGGTTTTTGTGTTTTGACGCAAAAAGCATTGCCTAAGGTGTCATGAGCCTTGCGAAAAATGCTCAATTTTCGCACTTGACATCTGCGAAAAGGTTGCCTCAAGTCAGTCAATTGCATGGGTCTATTTTTTCGTTAGCACATTCTTGTGAAAAGGAAGCTATCGACAAACTGCGACAGCTTGAACAATAGACACCCGAAACGAATGAAAAACGTTTCAAATATTGAGCATAATGAAGCTATGTGAGACATTCACACACGCAACCTTCAAAACTGGCTTACCTTTTCCGACAATGTCATGTAACTGTACAAAATAATGTGGAATTAGAAGTGGTTCAATGGATATTCTCAAACTACTCGAGATCATCGACAGAACTTCCTTTTGCGACAACCGGCCTGACCATGATGAGGACGATGTTGTGTGTCCTGAAGAGGACATGAATTCACTGTTTGCTGAATCACTATCATAGTCGGGTAATGGATTTATGAAGACTGCGCCTCGAGGCAAAGGGGCCGGAGCCGGTGCAAAGGCCGACGGTTCACTGCGTCGGAGAGGAATTTTGAAATCGTGGGCCTGAAGACACTCTCTATATTAGCATATTTAAACAAACTGATTCGACAAAAAACGCAATGACCAAAAAACCGGCATCACATAAAGTCAGAACGATCTAACTAAAAATCTGTCAAGTCGTTCGAAAAACATTTAAGTGAAACGTCCGAACAAAACCAGTACAAGGAAACATCGGAAAAGTACGACTGAAATACATCTACGTACACATCGGTTAAGCTATACGGCAAAATCCGTAAAAAGACACACCGATTTGACTGTTCACGCAGCGGATTTGTCTTTTTTAAAACCTTAAGTGATGGAACTACAAAAAAGCGGTTGGAAGGAAAAAGGTTGGCAATAACTGCCGACCCTCGCGACGCAAAATGGGCGTGCCCAGTACATTAATCACGCATAATTTTGCACCTAATTAAAAGGGGAAACTTGGTTGTAGACTATTTTGTGGAGATTTAACAAAAAGGGAGATTGAGAAAAGAGAAAGTGCTGATGCAGCCAAGTCCGCTCAAGCCGTTCAGCGCGAGTTTCCACAAATTCGAGAGGACATGTGCGATCCCAAACGCAGGAAGGAGAGCGTCACTAAATCAATATAGCCACCCGCGAGAGCGATGATGGAGGAAAATTCTGAGGGGGGAAAGTAAGTCGTAGTCCTAGATGCTGAGGAGGTCGCAGGAGAAAAAATCAGAGGTCTCGAAAATATCGTCGCAAAAATAACAAATCCGTAAGGGGCGCGAGTCTCGAGGCAACTAACGATGACTGTTCGCAATTAGCGAAAAGGGCCGCCGAGCTGGCTACACAGGTAGAAGGCCCTAGACAAGCAGCTCCCCGAGAGCTCTGCTTAATCTAGTCATATACCTCCCGTTTCGCTTTGTGACAAATACAGTGTGGCCGCAGGGGGGTGATGGACTGACTGGCAGCAAGAGGAGGCTCGATCTGTAAGCTGGGGGCACGCGGGGTACAGACGTACGTTTACGTCGAAGCTTTTTGTTACTACGGTTTTATCGGTTTGCTCGAAATCGGATCACCTTTCCCGCATCAACCCTCTTCGCGCGGATCTCATCCGATGACCGCACGATACAAACCGTCGAATACAGCTGTGGCGGGCGTTTTCACTGCTTCCAGCGTTTTGCAGGGATTTATTCACGCGTATTCTACTTCTACGGGCATTGGTGTGAAACTCTGACAAAAAAGACGTCTACCTTTTCTGTTTTCAAAAAGGGTTCATAAGAATCCACTATGTTGCACAACAAACATGATTAGTTACTGTTTACGTAAAAACGATACTTTCAGAAGCAAAAGTTACAACTTTCACAGATTTAGAAAGTCAAGTAACGCTAACAAGGTCTAAATGTAATTCGATTCGAACATAAAGTCCAAAATTGACAACAAAGCAAAAGCATGAGCATGCATCACCCGCCTAAAAACAACACAAATCATCCTCGCAGCAGCTCAACCCGCCACCATCAGCGGAGACGCTCAGATGGCAGTCATTGCGAGTGAATCGACTATGAAACCGGCCTTGCCTTCGGGCGCAGTCTTGACAAAGAAATTGACAACACCGGTGCTTGAGGAATGTGTTGCGCAAACAGCTTGCGAAAAAGTCGCGGAAAGCAGTACTACGTCTACTACCTACCGCGCAGAAACACGGACGCGAAATCGTTGCGACAACTAGGACCGCCGTGAGCTCATTCAATGCTGAATAAACAGGCAGTCGCCCCTGGAGGCATTGTGTGTAATAAGCAACTCTTCCCAGGTTTTTTGTCCATTGGCAACTGAATGGTGAACGGACGACACCGTTGAACCACACACGTTCAGGGCGGGGAACGGGGAAGCTTCACTTGACTTGAACTACTCATCTGCTCAGATGATTCAGAACGAGCATCAACAATGCGCAAATGACACAGGGCAGTATGAAAAAAGTGTCTCTCTACGGATAATCACTACGGATTAGGGCGAAAAAAGTGTTAAGCAAAGCTTAGTTGCGGTCAGAATCAACATTTGGAGACACATGTAAACCACGTTAGACGCAATAATGTCAAGCATTCTTCCAAATACTGTAGAACTAAACAAAGGACTGGAAGACGCAAGATTATATTGCATCTGCGCTGATAAGCAAGTGGAGTACGTGACATGAAATTGCACAAACGGGAGTTAAAACTTGTTTGCAAAGTTGGATAATCACATTTGTGATTGATAGCTTTTTTGTTCAGAACCTAAACGCAACCTTCCGGATAAAAAATTATGATTAATTAATGCACATGGCCAAAGTTTGAAGACAAATAAAGCCAATTGACAGTTAATCAAACATAGTTTACAATAAACAAGTGTAAGCACATCTAAAGTTGACCGGGGTGGTGTTTGAACATGTTAAATGTCACTCCACAACTGTGAAAGCATGTGCTGCTTCGAGGCTTAACTCTTTTATGAACTTTTAATTCGCCACTTTTGCATTCTTGGCTTTTGCCATCGTCGATTTTGGTGGCAAAGTTGTGACCCTGCAAGATGGCTTTCCAAAACAACCACATAATGGGAATTCAGAATGAGGTAAAGATCATCCAATTTGTAAATACTGATATTAAAGAAGTCCTGTCCACCAAATGTTTCAAAACAACTTCATATTTTCAACGTAAAATTGCGTACAAAAAGAGTATTGATCCGAGCATGTTTCACCCTTGATGGCTGTAACGTTGACGTTTTAAACCTTTCTACTTTGCGGTAGATTTATTTTGCAATGTTAATAAGAACGATCTGCCTACTCACAGGGCCTGAATTTACTTTTGTGAAAATAAAATAAAACTGAATATCAGCGATTGGAAAATTTAAACATTACCATGAGACTCCCTGTTCATGGTTGACATCAAAATAAAATTTTCATGCTAGTATCTGTAAAACTGAACGACTTATGGCTTCAGAAACGGTTCAAAATTACGGTAGAGCCGTTGTGCGCACGCACCCGTGTAGTTCTTTCGACCCTCTCTTGCTCCCGCCACGATTGTAATTGGGCGGCTGCGACTGACCCTACTTTTTCCCAGCTGCACTGTTTCCGGGCTAGCGGCGTTCTTTCTCGCCTGTTTTACTCACTTTTTTCTAGTTTTCTGGATCTCCACGTCGATCTCAACCTCGGACGAGCATGAATCCCGACGATAACGATTCTATGGTATGTTTTTAGCTCTTTTTCTGAGCGTAAAGTGACGGGAAAGTTTTTTCTATCGTTTTTCAGGGCTCAGACTTCCCCTATGAGGGCGACGACGTCGAAAAGCTGTTCTACACGTTCACGGTTTTTGCTCTTGCCAACTACGTGAAGAGTCGACGAATCCTTCCCGCTGATGCTTTCCGCGAGGCTCATATTGAAGGTGGGTCATTTTCGATGGGCTTGACATTCTTTCCGCTTCAACTTGATGCTTTGCAGGTCGCCAGTTCTTCTTGTTCGACAAAGAGGCCCACGGCGACTCCGAGAAGTTCCATTACAGCCTGCTGGCATTGAAGCAGTTGTTCAAAGATCGCACGGTGGGTCGTTTCGGTCTTTTTTATATGTAAACCGGAGAGTTTGACTGTCGTTATTACAGATTGCCGAGTTTTCCCTAGTCACCTACGACGACAAAACCAAGAACGTCGTCGACAAATTCAACTTCGACTTCATCTTTCCCAGTGACTCTGATTCGTATGTTTTTGTTTCATCATTTTGTAGTATATATAAATTTGTTCCTTTTTCAGGCGCACAATTGAGTCTGAATCCCACCAATCTGAAGACAGCAAGGATACGGCTTTGCGCCAGCTCTACAAAATCGCTTCCCTCGGTGAAAACCTCGCTGATTGTGAACGCGATGGCACCCACAGCTTCGTCAAGAAGCCTTTCATCGTCGTAAATCAGAAGGCGATGAAGACTGATCCGGAGAAGCCCGAACCGGTCAAAACTGGTACGTTTTTTGACATTGTTTATCATTTCAAATAACCTTTTGATTGAATTACAGAAACTCCGCTGTGTTACGTGCCGGCGACGCCCGAGCGCACTGTATACCGTATGCCGCGTGACATGCAGACGTATTTGGTCGGAACTTTGGATGCTGGCGATGGCAATCAGTGAGTTTTAAACTGTCTTTTGTCTGTTTGTTTCACCGTTATCATTTCCAGGATTGTTATCACTTATGAATCGGCATTCTTCCATCGCGAGATTGAAGACATCCTCGTCACCGCCTATTCCGTTGGAAACTTGATTGACCTGCTTGCCCCTTACGACGCCGTTCCGACGGATATGGACCCCCCTTGTGAAATGTATCACTTTTAGTGATCAGTTATGTTGTTAGAATTTAGTTTAATTAGTTTAAAGGATTATTTTATGATTTTTGTTGCTTCGATGTCGGACTAGTAAAAGTACACCAAAAATGCCGTTTTTTTTTGTTGAAACTTGAAATTTATGGCAGACAACTGTGCAGTCACTTGTAATTATCACCGTTTTTTGAAATGTTAAAATTAAAGTGAAATAACTTGAAAAAGCGGATAGGGGAAATATCGTTTTTCAAAGACTACCGAATTGCGTTCTAAATTGTCAATCCCGCGAGATTACAAGGTTATATGTCGCTCTTTTTTCTTTCGTTGAATACGTACACCTTACCACGGGTCGCTGCGACCGCCAAAAATGCGCGCGTCTGAAATTTGCATGCACGCTGGCTGGTTCGAATCAAGTTGCGTCCCCTCCGAGTTTTTTTTCGAAATCGTGCAGCGGTTTTTCGAATGGCAAAAATGTAATTGTGGTTGAATTCAGCTGAAATTCAGGATTGTGCATCTTCATACTCAAAGGCAGCTCTCA